>JADKLZ010027729.1:0-15705 GCA_021533235.1 Biomphalaria straminea | reverse complement strand
ATTTACAGCGACCCGCGAGCAATATACGCCTCGGTGCTTTCCGGCCCTTAAAACTCATGCCCACACTAGGTAATTAAGGCAAAGAGGCTCGCTTGGACTTACTTCTGATGTTTGTGCGGCCCTTGACACCGTGCGGTAAATGTATATGGCCCCCTCGCTATAAGAGGTTGGGCATCACTGCTCTAGACTTGGGTATGAAGTAGTCGGAGCAGGAGGGCGCTATAGATATGGTCCCCCATTAAACTGTCTCATCATAGGCACAGTAAAAAGGCGACCGTAAAAGTCTTCCTCTCTATGGGACAGCTACAAAGAAAGCCGTAAATATGTCGTGACAGATGAACATAGACTCTCACAGATTCGCTCGCGTGTGTGTGTGAGCGCCTCGGTGTGTGCGGCGTGCGTCATTCAACGAGTATATCTAAGTGACGTCACTCACCCACGGTTTCCCAGCACCTGTTGAGCTTACCTGTGCCGGCACCCTAGACGGGGGGGGGGGAGTCCTCTAATGAGGGCGCCGATGTTCACAGCACCCAGCGCCTGTGTTCACTTCTGATACTTGCTCTTTGTGCGTGTGTGTGTGTGTGTCTCTGTAGATATCTATTGGTTATCACTTTTACTGCTTGGCCTAACTTAGTGTTTCTCAGACCTGTTGACCCCGTGACCCCATAAAAAGGTAGACACGCAAAAATGCGCATAAAGAATTTCGAGAATTTACAGCAGTAGGCAAGCGTAGCAAGCATAGTCTCATTTTGAAGGTTTGGGGGTTCGAATCCATTTCCTTGTTAAAACCTTTTTACCATGAGGCATTTATTCACGGTTAACGAGAGAGTTGAGTGAGCAGAAAAATGACCAAGTTGGTGCTCTATGTCGGGGTTTAGTTGTGTGTGTGTGTTGAAACTTCATTTAGAATGACGACTAATGTAAAACGTTCTCTTCCAGGTTCTAATTGTCTGCCCCTGCTATTGTTTCTACTAACACCTTGTTGCATTGAAGTTTGAAAGTGTTTCTTTTCCACTCCCCAGATCCTCACATCAAAGTCATCGGTTACCCTCACAATGTCAGTGTGGCCAAAACAAAGATTATGACAGTTCTTGACACCAAGGTAAGAAGTTTATTTATTCAGGGCCCAAGTCCAAGCACAAACAACTGACCCATAGCTTTTTTTTTATATTTTCAATGGAGAGGTGGGGGATTAATTTTGCCTAGACAGAAAATTCTTGATTAAACTAATGACATATGTCCCTTCAAGTATTAATATCCAATTAATTTGAGATTGTCTCAACTGAGCTTCATATCGCGTAGTATTAGTCTTCAGGCGTTTGCCTGTGTCATTTCCCATGGAGACCCAAAGAAAAGCCCTTACTGAAGACAGGTCAGTCTGCGAAAAAGGAAACGGCTTTGTTTGCATTAGAGGTGGCAAAATATGCAGGTCGAAACTGGGTCTGAAAAGTCGCTTGAAATATTGCACTCATATGTAATTTCGAAGACAATGCTTTATTTTTTTTCGGGACTTAACAATGACAGCACTAGGTCATCGAGACTTGATCCAAACCAATAGCACTTTATTCTTTATGACTAAGTTGAAACCAGTTATTACAAATTATTGTTAATCTAGTTAATATGTCATTGAAATGTCACATTTTTTAGAACTTCACATACTTGTCAAAAGCCAAATCCGTCCGACTTTCAAATGTCCTTTTGAGATTGAATTATGGCAACCCCCTTTAAAAGTGTAAATCATAACCCCCTGCAATAGTGAAATTAAAATGTGACAGAAAAAGGTAGATCGCTGCGGACAGTACTGATGTATATGATTAGCCAGAGTAGGCTCTACCTTCGTATTGAGTGTTATTGTTGCTCGGTCAAGGTGGGTCACTGCGGACAGTACTGATGTATATGATTAGCCAGAGTAGGCTCTACCTTCGTATTGAGTGTTATTGTTGCTCGTTCAATTAATTACGTTGGGCATTGAATTCTATCGGCAGATTTTTTTTTTCCATTCATGCATGTGAATCAAATCTTCGAGATGACATTATCTATGAAAGTATGAATACCAATGTCCTAATTCCGCGTGTAGAGGCCGATGTTACCCACGTCACCTATTGAACGAATCACTCTGGATTCCCGATCAAGCAGTTCATTGGGTGCAGGGCGAGACCTGATTGATTTTTTCCCCTCTTACGTTTTTTTTTTTTTAAATGTGTGCCGTGGATCTGTTTCAAGATAGACAAAACTTCACAAAGAGTGATGACGTCATCGTGTTTATCAACACACTGTTTTAGCCCTTGACTGTCGTATATAAAGGGCCAAGATAACAGTAATAAAATAAAAAGACGTCCATTCACGAAGAGTGTATGCGTGTGTGTGCGTGCGTTGTGTGTGTGTTCATTCACACCGAGTCCTGAATTAACGTTTGAGTTTCAGCTTGTTTTGATTGATTCCATTAGTGTTACGTCCCTTGTTTGATTAGCTAGAGTTCATTGTCCTTGTCACGAATCGAGTTGAAATTCGATTGATTAGCAGGAAGAATTGTTTAAACGCCCCTTTGCTGTTAGGCCAATATAAACTGTTGATCGTTAGAGGTATTATCTTACTCAGCCGTTGGAGACAGCCCTGCCTGGTCGAGGCTTATGCACTTTGACTGTCGTCTCGATGTACGAACAGTGCCCGATGCCATTCACTGCCGTCTTGCTTGGATTCTGTGTCAGGACCTTATACTCTCCATTCCTGAAGGAAATTTCGAAACTAACAAGTCAACGGATTTATTTGTGACCAGTGGCTCTCAACTAGCAAGTCAACTGATTTATTTGTGACCAGTGGCTCTCAACTAACAAGTCAACTGATTTATTTGTGACCAGTGGCTCTCAACTAAAAAGTCAGCTGACATATTGGTGACCAGTGGCTCTCAACTAAAAAGTCATCTGATTTACCGGTGACTAGTGGCTCTCAACTAATAAGTCAACTGACATATTGGTGACCAGTGGCTCTCAACTAACTAACAAGTCAACTGACATATTGGTGACCAGTGGCTCTCAACTAACAAGTCAATTGAATTAACGACTGTCTTTTATAAGATAAGATTGGTGACCAGGGACTCTTAGTCTTGGAAATTTTTTGTTGTTTTTATAATCTCAACTATTTTTAGGGCAGTCACTCTCTTTTACCCGACCCTTCCTTTACTCGAGGTTTGTTTATTCATTTTGTAAAAAAACAACATTCTAATAACTTGACTACTGCCGTTCAAAGCTTACTGACAGAACGTTAATATTTAGTACACAAAACTGTACCATGCTGTTGTCTTGAAAGGATCTAATAACTCTATTTAACAGTGTTAAGGGAATGTATCATCGGCTGGGTAATGTTTGTAACACATTCATGGTTTGACGTTGATTTTGTGATCAACGTTCTCAGCATTAAACTTAATGCATACCTCGCCACCGATGTTTCAGAATTCATTATGTTCATACTTATATTATTTATCTTACATATGTCAATCTTTAATGGCAACACACGCCGTTTTGTTATAGTTATTTTGATGACTCTGAATTGGTTGATAAGAAAGCGTTATCCCTGATCTTCTAAGAATAATGCATAATGCTAGTTTTAGACTAGACAGCTGCTTCTAGTCGGCCATCAATTGTTAATGCAAGGCTCCCTTAATTGCATGTCATGATAATCACGACGTTTTAGTGTGAGTCTGAAACCAACAAGCTGTTCCACAATAAGTGGAGAGATAAGCTCAAGCTGTCAGCACTGCACGTCAATGTCTAAATGTGAGCAGACATTGAAATTTTTTTAGGCCACTTAATCTAAAGAAGCACCAAAACTGATGAAGTAAGAATTCACCTTTACAAGCAGCCCTGCAAGACTAGCCACTTACTAAGGGAGGATTTCAAGTCTGGGATTGCCCCAC
The DNA here is from genome assembly GCA_021533235.1 of Biomphalaria straminea. Taxonomy (NCBI): domain Eukaryota; kingdom Metazoa; phylum Mollusca; class Gastropoda; family Planorbidae; genus Biomphalaria; species Biomphalaria straminea. The sequence continues at coordinate 11,792 of JADKLZ010027729.1, read as the reverse complement.
CCATGCACTTCCAAAAGAGGACACAGAGGTGGACAAAGGCTAAAATAAGGAGGACAAATCTACGTGTGGAATGTTTTCTTCAGATTGTACTTTGGAGTATTTCTTTGTTTTGTCCACTCTGCCATGACTGTACCTTGATCAATGGATGGATGGATTGACCCCACATCTCAATGTCCTGGAAGACATCAAAGTAACGGCAACTCCTCAAATGTATTTAATTAAATTTTAACTTTCAAAATTATACCCAAAAAAAAAAGTATGCAGAACCAATTCTTACTTTGAGCTATGTATAACGAAATATCTCGTCTTAAAATCGTGGAGTGGACGAAAATGTACCCCCCCCCCTGAGTTCGCAGACAGACGGAATCTTTCGCCCTCCAACCCCTTTTTTTTCCGTAGGTGTTCTTTTCGAACTGCAAAGAACCAAGACAGAGAGCTTGATGTGGTCTCCCAACGAGTCTAGCTCGCGCTTACGAAACAGAAGACATAAACATTTTTGCGATGGAAGTGTAGAGGAAGCTAATAGCGGCTATTTGGAAGGATAGCATTAGGATGGCGCCAATTTCACTGTTTGAAGTAAAAGTTGGTCGTAACAAATTTAAAGAATTAGCTTTTGCACGTTCCATGTGGTAAATGCTTGAAATTCTATCAGCGTACAAATGATTATCTAGTCTCGCGCTCTTCCAAACTGAAATAGTTTCCTCGATACTATCATTATTTTCAAGATGATATTTTTTCAGTTCGCATAGTGCTTTAAGTGTAAAATCATTTTGCAGCGGACCTACTCTTGTCGCGAAAATGACGTCATCATAACTGTGGTACTTCACTATTTTCTGACGTGAGATAGACGAATACAATCGTTTTGAAAAAAAGAAAACAAGACCGTAATCGCACCCCCTTCTCCTGATTGATTCCCCCACTAGAAATAATTTCTTGATCTGTAAACCACTGCGGACTTCATCTGAGATTTAGGACCGGGGTTTTCGGCATAGGTAAGAACAAAGAAGAAAAAAATAAATGAACTGAAACTAATTCTGTTAACTTAAGACATTGACATTTGTGGCCTTGGCAACGTTCTAGTTGAGCCAGTTGGAAGCAACTGTTTTGGACGTTGTACATTCTTGCCCGTCACAGAGAGCGATGAAATGTGACAAGCACATTCCGAACTATTACCATCATCTCCTTCTCATTCTGTGTGAGGGCACTTGATGGGATGTAAACAATCAAAACGGAAGGCAGGAGGTGGGAGGGGAGGGACATGCAGGTCTGTACATTTATAAACACAAAGACAGAGAAGACAGGCTAGACTGAAAGACAGAGAATAAAGAATGGAAGATGCGATAGGAGAAAGGGAGAATGGCTGACTCAGAGACAGATTAGCAAAAAAGAATGAAGATACGGAGAGACAAAAAGAGTGAAGATACGAAGATAGAGAGAGAGACTGAAGGCACTGAGATAGAAAGAGACGCAAAACACTAAAGAGAGATACAGAGAGAGAAAAAGAGAGTGAAGATACTAAGATAGAAAGAGAGAGTGAAGGAACTGAGAAAGAGACACAAAACACTAAAGAGAGATAAAGAGAGGGAGTGAATGGGAAAGAACTTATATCTGTAATTGTTTTTTTTCCCCCATCTAAAACTCCCACGTGTTTAAGGCACTAGGTCTATAAGATCGGATTAATTTCATGTAAGTGCTTGATATTGGCTGTGGAACAAATGTCGAACTGTGCATCTGGCGCTTGAGGCATGTTTTAGTGGTTGGAGTATAGGTGAAGTCTCTGTCTTGACTGAAGTGTCTTTCAACATTTCCTCTTGTCTTCCAGTGCCTCCCACAATGGTCCCATTCAAAATATATTGTGTAAATTATTAGAATCATTGTCCTGGATTGTCATACCGAAACCTAAGTTGATAATTTTAAGAGGACTTGTGGGATTTTTTTTCCCTTTATCAAACTTCGATCCTGGCATGGAGGACGTCATAATTATTAACGAAACAAAAATGTTCTCATCGAGAAAATTAGGCTACGCGACCTTTTTGGAGCAAGTCGTTTGGGCGCGAAAGGTTCTGACGATAATTTATAAAACTTTATAAAACAAAACTTTTATAATAAACATTGTTGTTCCCCCCCCACACACACCTATTCAACACTATATATATATAAGATAATATTTAATAGGCCCGGGCCTCCCCCGCTATCCTGTGGGAGGTTTGGGCTATGTTGTTCTACTCTTCATTTCTGAGGGAACATACGAAACATGTACAACATACAAACTATGAAAGGCCAGAGTCCTACCTGAGACATGCTGAGTTATAGGAGACGTGTGCATAACGCACATGAAACATTGATCAGTTTTCTTCATTTTTCTTTAGTTGGAGTTAGTATACATGAAATAAATCATTTTCATGGGGAAAAAAACTGCATCGATTTTCTTCTATCATTGTTTCTTTTTGTTTTTTTTTGGAAACCCCCATAAACAAAAATAACTACTGTTCTTTACACACACAAAAATGCGTTTGAACACAAACACACGTACGAAACAGAGATAATATTTAAAGACATAAGGATTGAGCATATATGTGAGTAAGCCATTTATTGCAAAAAATGACCATCGCGTCATAACGGCTGCGCCAAAACGTCTTGCTTCGTTGACGGGAAACTTGATTGCTTAAAGGTTGTAAGCACATCTCGTAACTCCGAACTGATTTTCCACAGTGCGAATCTTGTTTTAATCTGTGGTTTTCTCAATGAATCCAGGTAACTCCTAATTACCTAATACTCCGGATCTCTTGCATTATATGATACCTTTGTAGATTATAGAATTGGGAGGAAACTCATAAAAAAAATTCATATTTTTTGTTTTTTAAATTAATTTCCTTTTATTATTTTTCTTTTATAGCTTAGCTAATTATTTTCTAAATTTTGATAGTTAACAACGTGTCTATACCGTTGTTTCAAACAATAACCTATTATTATATACAGTTAATGTTGACCATTTTGATGCCTGCCATTTCATTAGTACTATCAGATTTCCCTTTAATAAAACAAAGAGAGTATATTCCATTTTACGAGATCGAAATCAATAATAATCCCCCTTCGTATTTTTTGATCTATTTTACTCTTGTGTATTTGCCTATTCATGTAATGGTCACAAGCAGAAACGTTGTTTTCGTGATATATTTTCTGACTGTTAAGAGTTTCCTGAACACACACTCCTTTGAACTATGTGAAGAGATGTAACAGTAATAATGATTTGAACTGAACATTGTCATTTCTATTTTTCTGTTGAGTTTCCTGGACTGGCCGCTGCTTTATTCTTTGAGGTATACTTTCAGTGTGCTGGCACGTTGCTGCACTGTTCACACTCAGCATGTTTAGCACTTAGTGTCTCAGCCTTCTGACCTTCTTACTAATCATGTATTGTCTCCTGTTGTTTGTTGACATTGGCTGTTGGGACGAATAGGCTCTCACCTTCATCCAGGCTTTAGTAGCACATCTCAACAGAAACAAAAAAATCAAATGTCGTCTGCGAAGTGAAGAGAATGATGGGATAGTTTTGAGAGGGCGTTCTTTCAATTTAAAAAAAAGACATTGTTACATTGAAAACGAGGCCATGTGAACCCCCTCCCCCCACATACATTTGAACATTATATAGTTTGCAATCCAGCCTTGACCAAATAAATATCAAGAATAGTCACGATCAACTTCACATTCTCAAGGACGCTAAACTGGATGGTTACATTATAGCACTTCCTGGACACCGGATACACCAAAAAAGCTAGCTATTTATAGTTTGTCCTACGAACTCTCAATAAATATTTTTTTTTATGACGTAGGTCTTTTGCTAAAAGAGATTGTCCGTTTGTTGGAGAAAATTGCAGAGGACCACGGTGCATGATACTGCGACATGTGCATTGGGTGATCGTTTGTCATGGGGGGGATAAAGAGTCGCATTGGAAGACCTCAGCCATGTTTTGGAGGAGATAAGGCTTTTAATCGCTTGGTGTGGGAAAATGAAAACTTCCCTTCTTATTGGGTAAATAATAAACTGTTTGTTTTGGTCGTTGGACAAATTGATTTTTCTGGAGGCAAGGTCTCCCTAGATAATACCCTAGTGTGGGTGTTTGGTTTTAGTTTTGGGCTGCCTTTTGTATCTTTGAAATTCGCGAATTATTATTATTATTATTATTGCTTTTATATAGCGCTACTTTCATGCTTATAGCATGCTCAGAGCGCTTTAGTCCAATCTCATTTGTGGACCAGTGGGGGGAGGGGGTATCTAGGAGCTGGTTTCCCGTGCTGCCTTTGGGCGCTCAGTAAACACAACTCTGCCCGAGTCGGGTGTCGAACCTCGAGCCCCCTTCTAGGTAGCCAAGCAAGCCAAGCTCAAGCCGCACTTGGCCTCTCGACCACGCTTCCCACTATCATTGTTCAATGATTGTTACAAATAATTATTTCTAAGATAATCGATACATTGAAAAGCTTAAATTATAACACTCGGGTCATTGTCAGGTGTAAGGAAACACAAGTCAAGATTTCTTTTGACATTTCACTTTTTGTGACCTTACATCATTGGAGGCGCTGTGGTTGAGTTTTAAAGCACTTGGCGTCCTTACCGAGGGGTCCCTGGTTCGAATCCAGGTGAATACCGGCATTTTTAATTTTGGGATCTTTAGGGCGCCTTTGAGTTCACCCAGTTCTAATGGGTACCTAATGTTAGTCGGGGAAAAGTAATAAAGGCGTTTGGTCGTTTTGCTGGCTACATGACAAGTTTTCTCGTTTTGAACGTTTACACACTTTGTGTTGTCTAGTTTGATTGTTTTTTGTTCCAAGCGCTTGTTAGAAGATATAAACTGATAAAGCTTTAGGTTAGAAAAAAATGTTTTATGACTATTAATAACAATAAATAAAGACTGATTGGTATATTTTGTTTTGTCTCATCTCCAGAGCAATCGTGTGACATTAAAAATGGACGTTTCCCACACAGAGCATTCCCACGTGATCGGCAAAGGAGGCAACAACATCAAACGTGTCATGACAGAGACCGGATGTCACATTCACTTCCCAGACTCCAACAGAGGAAACAGTTTGCAGGAGAAGAGCAACCAGGTACGCCCTGTCTTGTCTGTGCTGCAATACATCAATGCATGCGGTACACCGCGGTAGATATCCACATCACGTGTCTAGACAGCAGTACAAGCTCTTGCTGGACATGCCGTGCAATCACTGAAAAGCTCCATCAGTGACTACCACTGAAAGTCTGGAGTGGAGTTTTAAAATGATTTAGAGAATGCTCTTATTTCACATTGATGAGACGTAGATGGCCGAGTAATAAAGATAAAAACGAAAGGGCCCGAGTTCACATCTTGGTGTAGAACTGAGGTTATTAACTTAAAATACCTAGACTTTATCTAGTTCTTATAGAGACATGACATCTGTTGGGTAAAATAGAAGCAGTTATCATGGTGATCATTTCATCAATGGATACAGAAATGGGAAGCTCTTTGCACTATAACTAAATGTATTGAATGAGAAGTTTGCTGTATGTTGACAAAGTTTCTATCAATTCACTCTGTCTGTCTGATAAAAAGTTTGTACACGTTATTTCTCCCACACCCTATTTTGGATCAAGCTGAAATTTGAATGAAGTGGAGCTATACGTTGAATTAGCCCAACTTTATACTTTGAAATTGTCGCTTTAAAGTTTGAAGGTAACTTTAAAGTCTGAAGGTAACGATAGATAAAATCTTCTGTTTTTATAAGCGATTCCCTATCAGAGTGGTTAGTGTATTGGCTTAAGGAGGCTTTAGCCCTCGATTTCGATTTCAGGTCATTCAACTTAAAAAAAAATATGCATTTAAAAGGTGATAACCTAGATACCCCCCCCCTTTTCTTTCTCCTCCTACCCCTGGTCCAGATAAGTGATTAGGTCATAGTGTAGTGATAAAGCTAACAGCATGAAACGCTAATTGTAATCGCGCAGATTTAGTATTGTTATTCTAGATCTATTACAAATTTATTGCATGACTAATCCAAACTAATTGATAAAACTACTGTAAAAAACTATTTTTACAGTTTTCCTTGTCTGTATATCTTTATGCTTATTATCATAGAAACTTGGCTGTGTACATTCAACATCTGTCAAATGTCCTTTGTTGCAGGTTTCAATAGCCGGTCAGCCTGATGGTGTTGAAACAGCCAGGTCACAGATAAGGGTGAGTGGACAACATCAATACATTGTGCTCATGTGTGCTTATTAAGACGTGATTGGCTCACCTGGATGTGACGTCAGTCAACTGCTTGGCCAATAAATCCAAGATTCCATTTAATTAAGCCACTTGATAACACCATGCCCTGACTGTTGGGAAACATCTCTATATACTGTTGATTGGGCTGCTAGATTAATCAGTGACTTTGCCTTTTTTTTTTACTAGATTTTACTACTTTTTATTGTTGATGAACTTCCATAGACCAAGTTTCTTTGATATGCCATTTAAAGTTAATTTAATTATGATTTTTACATTACAAACAGCTATTAAGAAAATATTCTCGCCTGCAGAGCTAGCAACTGTCTGGAAAAGAAAATAATGCTTTAAAAAGTATGGCTAAGCTGTTAGGAGTTTTGGGGTCACTGACTAATGTACATAAAGGATCACAAGTCCCTTTGCTCATGGTGACATCTTTTTTTTTTTTTAATTTTATTATTTTTACAAAGTCTTTGTCAAGTCTGTCTGGTAAAAAGTTTGCATACGTGATTTCTCCTGTACCCAATCTTGGATCAAGCTGAAAGTTTGCACAACTATTTTTTTTATTTGACAAAATAAGAATCAATAACAAACAAAAATGGCGTTGCTAAAACGAAGGGGGGGGGGATAAAAAAAAAAAAGAACATTTGACTGCAACTGATTTAGATCAAGTACTGTAAGTGGTAGCTTTGTGTGTCGACTAAAGGATAACTCATTCTTTCGTTCACTTTGCAACCTTTAGTATACTTACATCCTTTCATACGTTTGTTGAACAGCAGCATCGACGAGAAAAGAGTGAGAAAGTAAACTTCGTGACGTCACTCTTACCTCTCTGGGGGCCCCCCCCCCTTCTTTCTGTTTTTTTTTCTTTGAACTAAATTTATCTTCTACGTTGTCAACTGTAGATTGATTTCCCAGATTGTCCAGACCATACGAAACCGATTCAAGGTGAAACCCAGTTCTTGTCTCTAGGATAGAAGCCTGCTTAAAGTGAATCCTTTCTCCCCAAAGAAGCCGACACTTGCCTGATCACTTGTACGTTTATGTTGGCTTCATGTTGTCTTGGACATCTGTTGAGCGGGTCCATACTGTGGATGCTTGCATCGATGTATTGTCCTACACACAGACAAAGGTGTCCATAGGAGAACGAGATAAGCCTAAAACATTGGGAGTTCTTTTAGTAATTCCTCTATTGAACTCCTACCTTCGTGGAAACTAAAAACTAAAACCTAGGCTCAAAACTCAAATACCTGGGTGGACATGGATCTCGAATAGAAATTTGATAGTTGATGTATATCATTTGGGAAAAGAATTACTTCGAAAGTCTAGCTCGTTGGCACACTGGGGAAACTCTAGTTTGACCATCATTCATCTTGAACGGACTCGTGGGAAATGTACGTCACATCAAACATTCATAACTTATTAAGAGAAACATAATCGCTCTATAACTTGTATAAAAGAGGTAGTGTTTTTTTTTCTTGTTTCTTCATTTGAATATCTTGTCGCTGTACAAGAAACAAAAAACTGAAAGGGATGACTGAATGTCACACAAAACATTTTATTTTCTGATTTTTTTTCCTACTTTTTGTTGTTATTGAAAAGTTGGTGTATGACTTTGTTTCATTTTTTTTTGCTTTTTTTTTTTTCATTACCTTTAATAGGTCACATACTGCCTACCTATACTAACAAAATTTCGCTTGAATTTAATCATGTTTAGTCGGGGGAGGGTGATCCTGTTTTGTTTTTGTGGTATAAATGTTGTTTATAGTTTAAGGGTGGGAAAAGACAAATTGTAATCAATCATTATGATCAAACTCCATTTGACCGAGGACCTGTGAGATCTTCTCTTGCCAAAGCCCTGGACAGAAACCCTGCAGTTATGCGTAATGGAAGGTCTCCATATAGGTCAAGAGCATGTGGCTGCCCAGACCTATCGATGCGGCAAGTCTGGAGCTGTGGAAAAGAAGATGAGACACGGTTTCCCTGTTCTTCCCTGCAGCGAGGTGTACCGTGACCTGGAGCTTGGCCTGAAGCGTGAGAAATAAGAAACAACTGGACAAAATGTAACGGGTCTCTATGTTTGATCGTGATAAGCGGGGATTAAGGTTTGTCATGCAATGGTGAGGCGAGCCAGTGGGTTTCATGTCTAGCACTGTTATGTCGTCTTGCGAACATTTATTTATTTGTTATAGTTATGTATTCATTTGTTATAGATTATGTACATAGCCCCATTCGTGATGCAGACCCCAACAATTTTGCTACTTACTGATTACATCATTTTTTGTATCCTGTGTTCATTAATGACACACTCGCAGAACATTTTCTTTTTGCAAAGTATGCCTTTACATTAATTATAGATCTACCTGATTTTATAAAAAACAAAGGCTTATGTGTGTGTGTGTGTTGTTGTTTTTTTTTTGGACCCTGGGGAGGGGTCACTTACGTTGTTGTGTTAAGTGCCTCCAATGCTAGTCAACATTTGTACAAACACAATTCCATCAGCTGGTTAACACAGTTTTACAGTCTCCATGTATTTAGTAGAAAATGAAAACAGGCTTTTTGTTTTAACTTCTAACCATACAAATTATGTACGCGCGCGTTCATAATACATGCGTGCTAAATAGCAAAAGACCTGGATATGTTGTGAATACATGACAAAGAGAATCGTGTGCTTGATGCAGTACATACACATTAGTAGAAAGCTGAGCCTGAGCCTTGTCCTTTGTATTTAGTACATTTTGCGTACACCTGTTTGTTGACTGAACATCTTGGGACACTGTGTTACATGAGGACTGCACTGATCAAATTAGTCTTTGTAAAACTATTACTGCACAATCAACTAGTGAGGCGGGCTGGCTGAGTGGTACAGCGCTTAGCTTCCGAATCGAGGGGTCCCGGATTCGAATCCTGGTGAAGACTGCCATTTTTTTTTCAGGATTTATAGTCCATCCAACTCTTATGAGTACCTGACATTAGTTGGGGAAAAGTAAAGGCGTTTGGTCGTTGTGCTGCCACATGACACCCTCGTTAACCTTTTTGCCACAGAGACAGATGACTTTTTACATCATGGCAAGGTATGAAAAAGGAACTTTTTTTTTACACATTAGAACCATCTGGCACATCTTAATAGAACACGTTGCAATACACCACCGTTTGACAAGTGTTTCAATTGACGTCGTGCCCTTGGAATCGCCTGAGTCAAGGCCGCACAAATCTGTGAGTGCGGTCCGTGTGAGCGCCAGCAGTTCCTGCTCGTGAATCCTCCCACAGCCTCATCAGGGAGAGAAAACAAACAAACGTCCCGCTTCAAAGTGCTAGAATCAAAACCTTTTGCTGTTTACCAGCTGTGCTGGCCTGAAGTTTTGTCTTCTATTATATAAGAGTAAAGTTGGGGGGGGGGGGAAATAGCGAAAAAAGAAAAAAAAAAGGAATCTTTTAAAAAGTCTTTGATTATCTAGAAAAAGAGTTGGTAGCTTTTTTTGATTAGGTGGGCTACTAAATGTTTCAAAACTCCCATGGCGGTCAAAGTAAAAATTTAGTACGAAAAAAAAAACAACACAAAATTGTGTATAGTCGTTCTATAGTTTGTTTACTCCATATATCACTATATAGTCATTCTATATTTTACGCTATATCTGTATAGCTCAGTATGAGCATACCTTTAAATGTTTTTAGTTGGGTCACGCGCAGCGAACATTTCTGTACAGTAACTTTAAACATATCTGCGTCAACAGTAAGTAAAACGACAATTTGAGACATATTTGTTTCATAAATAGAAAATATTATTGAATGGTAGTTTCAAAGTCGGTACTGTCAGATGCAAAAGTAGATATTGCAATGATCAGCTGTGAGCGGTGAACGCAGACTTTTCTTTGGCAAGTTCAGTATTGAAAATGTTTGCTTTTCTGCTAACTGTTGCTTTATGCTAACTTTTGCTGTTAGCTAAATGCTTTAAAGAGGTCATTTCCTGCACAAGTAACGTCCTATAAGAAACCAGAGAGATGTTTGCAGTTTCTTTTCTTCTACATCTACGATCATTTTGTTCCTTTCCTAAATCACATCACTAGTATCGTGAACAAAAAGGCTACTTTAAATGGAAACTCCCATGGTTTTGACAATTTTTGATATAATGTGTTTTGATTTACAGATAATGAATATGTTATTCTTTTTTTTTAAATTTGCAAGAATAACTTAGTAATTGATGTTTTCTGACGTAATTTTTCTGCGCATCCAAAACGGTCAAATTTTCACGTAATTTCTATGTGACGTCACGAACTGATACACAAATCCTATACTACTCCCAGTACCTGCTGAATAACGGAAAACATAACAGTAAGGTTTACATTCTCGTAAAAGAAATATATCTTCGTCTATGCAGTTAGATCTAAATATTGTAAGCAAAGAAAAAAATGCGTGTGGAAAGTAGATTTACATGCTTGACTAACCACGGCAGTGTATATTTTCTCGCCTGACCACTCAACACACAACAAACACTATCGCTTGGTTGTCTTGTCATGACCGACTACACGTAGTCTAGACTAGCCTTACACTGACCAGTTTGTTTGAATCAGTCAGACACACGATATATTTACTTCTTGGGATAGGGAGAGGCTTAGATGAAAATGTTATTTTTTTTCTCGAGTTGGTTATCCTAATGCTTTTGCATCTCTCTCTCTATAAAAAACTATAGCATAGCTCTGGACTATGCCTAAGAGCCTGACAACTACTGCAAGAAAGAAGCGATACAATTGGTTAAATCTAGTTTCTCTTTCAGTATTGTTGGGGGGAGTGACGTATGCCTGAGATAAAAACAGAATCTCAAAGAACCCTGTTTTTTTAGGAGATGTCAAGAATTTACTGTCTAATTTATTAAATATAAATGTTTCTAAGCATTTAAATAAAAAATGGTAAAATGTTTACTATTACAACTTTTTACGCAGAATTTAAATATTATATCAATAACTCAAATTTGAAAAACTATGAGAGTTTCCCTTTAAAAAAAAAATTCTTAGTAAGAGGAAAGAGTTAAAAATGTGTGTAAGTCTGACTTCGTTTCGTAGTCCATGTTTGATCTCATCTATTGTCGGGATCTCATGTATTTTGATCATTATTTTAATTCTTTTTTTTTTTTAAACTTTTTTTTTAAATCACTTCAGAAGCGTAGTTTTGACTTGCTATAATTTTGTTTTACTATCTCACTAACAGAAAGAGAGAGAGAAAAAAAGGGTGGGGAGGAGAGAGCAACTACTTGTAACAACACACACATTTGCTCTGGCGTGGTCAGTTTCTCTTTCGCATTCTTCCAAACATAATTCTACATGAATCTAGATCTTGATATCATTTTACCGAATAGCTCTAGGCACAGAGATCTGCACTGTGACATTCACCGAAACAGAAACCCGTTTATCTGGATGCATATTAAACAGTTGCACACGTCTCCGAGTTTCTTCTCTTTGAGACAAATGACATTACATACCAGCAAAGTGTTAGAGGGTAGTTTCTTCTGGAATGTAATGCCATTTGTCTCAAAGTGTTAGAGAGTAGTTTCTG
>JADKLZ010027728.1:0-15707 GCA_021533235.1 Biomphalaria straminea | reverse complement strand
ATTTACAGCGACCCGCGAGCAATATACGCCTCGGTGCTTTCCGGCCCTTAAAACTCATGCCCACACTAGGTAATTAAGGCAAAGAGGCTCGCTTGGACTTACTTCTGATGTTTGTGCGGCCCTTGACACCGTGCGGTAAATGTATATGGCCCCCTCGCTATAAGAGGTTGGGCATCACTGCTCTAGACTTGGGTATGAAGTAGTCGGAGCAGGAGGGCGCTATAGATATGGTCCCCCATTAAACTGTCTCATCATAGGCACAGTAAAAAGGCGACCGTAAAAGTCTTCCTCTCTATGGGACAGCTACAAAGAAAGCCGTAAATATGTCGTGACAGATGAACATAGACTCTCACAGATTCGCTCGCGTGTGTGTGTGAGCGCCTCGGTGTGTGCGGCGTGCGTCATTCAACGAGTATATCTAAGTGACGTCACTCACCCACGGTTTCCCAGCACCTGTTGAGCTTACCTGTGCCGGCACCCTAGACGGGGGGGGGGGAGTCCTCTAATGAGGGCGCCGATGTTCACAGCACCCAGCGCCTGTGTTCACTTCTGATACTTGCTCTTTGTGCGTGTGTGTGTGTGTGTCTCTGTAGATATCTATTGGTTATCACTTTTACTGCTTGGCCTAACTTAGTGTTTCTCAGACCTGTTGACCCCGTGACCCCATAAAAAGGTAGACACGCAAAAATGCGCATAAAGAATTTCGAGAATTTACAGCAGTAGGCAAGCGTAGCAAGCATAGTCTCATTTTGAAGGTTTGGGGGTTCGAATCCATTTCCTTGTTAAAACCTTTTTACCATGAGGCATTTATTCACGGTTAACGAGAGAGTTGAGTGAGCAGAAAAATGACCAAGTTGGTGCTCTATGTCGGGGTTTAGTTGTGTGTGTGTGTTGAAACTTCATTTAGAATGACGACTAATGTAAAACGTTCTCTTCCAGGTTCTAATTGTCTGCCCCTGCTATTGTTTCTACTAACACCTTGTTGCATTGAAGTTTGAAAGTGTTTCTTTTCCACTCCCCAGATCCTCACATCAAAGTCATCGGTTACCCTCACAATGTCAGTGTGGCCAAAACAAAGATTATGACAGTTCTTGACACCAAGGTAAGAAGTTTATTTATTCAGGGCCCAAGTCCAAGCACAAACAACTGACCCATAGCTTTTTTTTTATATTTTCAATGGAGAGGTGGGGGATTAATTTTGCCTAGACAGAAAATTCTTGATTAAACTAATGACATATGTCCCTTCAAGTATTAATATCCAATTAATTTGAGATTGTCTCAACTGAGCTTCATATCGCGTAGTATTAGTCTTCAGGCGTTTGCCTGTGTCATTTCCCATGGAGACCCAAAGAAAAGCCCTTACTGAAGACAGGTCAGTCTGCGAAAAAGGAAACGGCTTTGTTTGCATTAGAGGTGGCAAAATATGCAGGTCGAAACTGGGTCTGAAAAGTCGCTTGAAATATTGCACTCATATGTAATTTCGAAGACAATGCTTTATTTTTTTTCGGGACTTAACAATGACAGCACTAGGTCATCGAGACTTGATCCAAACCAATAGCACTTTATTCTTTATGACTAAGTTGAAACCAGTTATTACAAATTATTGTTAATCTAGTTAATATGTCATTGAAATGTCACATTTTTTAGAACTTCACATACTTGTCAAAAGCCAAATCCGTCCGACTTTCAAATGTCCTTTTGAGATTGAATTATGGCAACCCCCTTTAAAAGTGTAAATCATAACCCCCTGCAATAGTGAAATTAAAATGTGACAGAAAAAGGTAGATCGCTGCGGACAGTACTGATGTATATGATTAGCCAGAGTAGGCTCTACCTTCGTATTGAGTGTTATTGTTGCTCGGTCAAGGTGGGTCACTGCGGACAGTACTGATGTATATGATTAGCCAGAGTAGGCTCTACCTTCGTATTGAGTGTTATTGTTGCTCGTTCAATTAATTACGTTGGGCATTGAATTCTATCGGCAGATTTTTTTTTTCCATTCATGCATGTGAATCAAATCTTCGAGATGACATTATCTATGAAAGTATGAATACCAATGTCCTAATTCCGCGTGTAGAGGCCGATGTTACCCACGTCACCTATTGAACGAATCACTCTGGATTCCCGATCAAGCAGTTCATTGGGTGCAGGGCGAGACCTGATTGATTTTTTCCCCTCTTACGTTTTTTTTTTTTTTAAATGTGTGCCGTGGATCTGTTTCAAGATAGACAAAACTTCACAAAGAGTGATGACGTCATCGTGTTTATCAACACACTGTTTTAGCCCTTGACTGTCGTATATAAAGGGCCAAGATAACAGTAATAAAATAAAAAGACGTCCATTCACGAAGAGTGTATGCGTGTGTGTGCGTGCGTTGTGTGTGTGTTCATTCACACCGAGTCCTGAATTAACGTTTGAGTTTCAGCTTGTTTTGATTGATTCCATTAGTGTTACGTCCCTTGTTTGATTAGCTAGAGTTCATTGTCCTTGTCACGAATCGAGTTGAAATTCGATTGATTAGCAGGAAGAATTGTTTAAACGCCCCTTTGCTGTTAGGCCAATATAAACTGTTGATCGTTAGAGGTATTATCTTACTCAGCCGTTGGAGACAGCCCTGCCTGGTCGAGGCTTATGCACTTTGACTGTCGTCTCGATGTACGAACAGTGCCCGATGCCATTCACTGCCGTCTTGCTTGGATTCTGTGTCAGGACCTTATACTCTCCATTCCTGAAGGAAATTTCGAAACTAACAAGTCAACGGATTTATTTGTGACCAGTGGCTCTCAACTAGCAAGTCAACTGATTTATTTGTGACCAGTGGCTCTCAACTAACAAGTCAACTGATTTATTTGTGACCAGTGGCTCTCAACTAAAAAGTCAGCTGACATATTGGTGACCAGTGGCTCTCAACTAAAAAGTCATCTGATTTACCGGTGACTAGTGGCTCTCAACTAATAAGTCAACTGACATATTGGTGACCAGTGGCTCTCAACTAACTAACAAGTCAACTGACATATTGGTGACCAGTGGCTCTCAACTAACAAGTCAATTGAATTAACGACTGTCTTTTATAAGATAAGATTGGTGACCAGGGACTCTTAGTCTTGGAAATTTTTTGTTGTTTTTATAATCTCAACTATTTTTAGGGCAGTCACTCTCTTTTACCCGACCCTTCCTTTACTCGAGGTTTGTTTATTCATTTTGTAAAAAAACAACATTCTAATAACTTGACTACTGCCGTTCAAAGCTTACTGACAGAACGTTAATATTTAGTACACAAAACTGTACCATGCTGTTGTCTTGAAAGGATCTAATAACTCTATTTAACAGTGTTAAGGGAATGTATCATCGGCTGGGTAATGTTTGTAACACATTCATGGTTTGACGTTGATTTTGTGATCAACGTTCTCAGCATTAAACTTAATGCATACCTCGCCACCGATGTTTCAGAATTCATTATGTTCATACTTATATTATTTATCTTACATATGTCAATCTTTAATGGCAACACACGCCGTTTTGTTATAGTTATTTTGATGACTCTGAATTGGTTGATAAGAAAGCGTTATCCCTGATCTTCTAAGAATAATGCATAATGCTAGTTTTAGACTAGACAGCTGCTTCTAGTCGGCCATCAATTGTTAATGCAAGGCTCCCTTAATTGCATGTCATGATAATCACGACGTTTTAGTGTGAGTCTGAAACCAACAAGCTGTTCCACAATAAGTGGAGAGATAAGCTCAAGCTGTCAGCACTGCACGTCAATGTCTAAATGTGAGCAGACATTGAAATTTTTTTAGGCCACTTAATCTAAAGAAGCACCAAAACTGATGAAGTAAGAATTCACCTTTACAAGCAGCCCTGCAAGACTAGCCACTTACTAAGGGAGGATTTCAAGTCTGGGATTGCCCCACCCATGCACTTCCAAAAGAGGACACAGAGGTGGACAAAGGCTAAAATAAGGAGGACAAATCTACGTGTGGAATGTTTTCTTCAGATTGTACTTTGGAGTATTTCTTTGTTTTGTCCACTCTGCCATGACTGTACCTTGATCAATGGATGGATGGATTGACCCCACATCTCAATGTCCTGGAAGACATCAAAGTAACGGCAACTCCTCAAATGTATTTAATTAAATTTTAACTTTCAAAATTATACCCAAAAAAAAAAGTATGCAGAACCAATTCTTACTTTGAGCTATGTATAACGAAATATCTCGTCTTAAAATCGTGGAGTGGACGAAAATGTACCCCCCCCCCTGAGTTCGCAGACAGACGGAATCTTTCGCCCTCCAACCCCTTTTTTTTCCGTAGGTGTTCTTTTCGAACTGCAAAGAACCAAGACAGAGAGCTTGATGTGGTCTCCCAACGAGTCTAGCTCGCGCTTACGAAACAGAAGACATAAACATTTTTGCGATGGAAGTGTAGAGGAAGCTAATAGCGGCTATTTGGAAGGATAGCATTAGGATGGCGCCAATTTCACTGTTTGAAGTAAAAGTTGGTCGTAACAAATTTAAAGAATTAGCTTTTGCACGTTCCATGTGGTAAATGCTTGAAATTCTATCAGCGTACAAATGATTATCTAGTCTCGCGCTCTTCCAAACTGAAATAGTTTCCTCGATACTATCATTATTTTCAAGATGATATTTTTTCAGTTCGCATAGTGCTTTAAGTGTAAAATCATTTTGCAGCGGACCTACTCTTGTCGCGAAAATGACGTCATCATAACTGTGGTACTTCACTATTTTCTGACGTGAGATAGACGAATACAATCGTTTTGAAAAAAAGAAAACAAGACCGTAATCGCACCCCCTTCTCCTGATTGATTCCCCCACTAGAAATAATTTCTTGATCTGTAAACCACTGCGGACTTCATCTGAGATTTAGGACCGGGGTTTTCGGCATAGGTAAGAACAAAGAAGAAAAAAATAAATGAACTGAAACTAATTCTGTTAACTTAAGACATTGACATTTGTGGCCTTGGCAACGTTCTAGTTGAGCCAGTTGGAAGCAACTGTTTTGGACGTTGTACATTCTTGCCCGTCACAGAGAGCGATGAAATGTGACAAGCACATTCCGAACTATTACCATCATCTCCTTCTCATTCTGTGTGAGGGCACTTGATGGGATGTAAACAATCAAAACGGAAGGCAGGAGGTGGGAGGGGAGGGACATGCAGGTCTGTACATTTATAAACACAAAGACAGAGAAGACAGGCTAGACTGAAAGACAGAGAATAAAGAATGGAAGATGCGATAGGAGAAAGGGAGAATGGCTGACTCAGAGACAGATTAGCAAAAAAGAATGAAGATACGGAGAGACAAAAAGAGTGAAGATACGAAGATAGAGAGAGAGACTGAAGGCACTGAGATAGAAAGAGACGCAAAACACTAAAGAGAGATACAGAGAGAGAAAAAGAGAGTGAAGATACTAAGATAGAAAGAGAGAGTGAAGGAACTGAGAAAGAGACACAAAACACTAAAGAGAGATAAAGAGAGGGAGTGAATGGGAAAGAACTTATATCTGTAATTGTTTTTTTTCCCCCATCTAAAACTCCCACGTGTTTAAGGCACTAGGTCTATAAGATCGGATTAATTTCATGTAAGTGCTTGATATTGGCTGTGGAACAAATGTCGAACTGTGCATCTGGCGCTTGAGGCATGTTTTAGTGGTTGGAGTATAGGTGAAGTCTCTGTCTTGACTGAAGTGTCTTTCAACATTTCCTCTTGTCTTCCAGTGCCTCCCACAATGGTCCCATTCAAAATATATTGTGTAAATTATTAGAATCATTGTCCTGGATTGTCATACCGAAACCTAAGTTGATAATTTTAAGAGGACTTGTGGGATTTTTTTTCCCTTTATCAAACTTCGATCCTGGCATGGAGGACGTCATAATTATTAACGAAACAAAAATGTTCTCATCGAGAAAATTAGGCTACGCGACCTTTTTGGAGCAAGTCGTTTGGGCGCGAAAGGTTCTGACGATAATTTATAAAACTTTATAAAACAAAACTTTTATAATAAACATTGTTGTTCCCCCCCCACACACACCTATTCAACACTATATATATATAATATAGTATTTAATAGGTGCGGGCCCCCCCCGCTATCCTGTGGGAGGTTTGGGCTATGTTGTTCTACTCTTCATTTCTGAGGGAACATACGAAACATGTACAACATACAAACTATGAAAGGCCAGAGTCCTACCTGAGACATGCTGAGTTATAGGAGACGTGTGCATAACGCACATGAAACATTGATCAGTTTTCTTCATTTTTCTTTAGTTGGAGTTAGTATACATGAAATAAATCATTTTCATGGGGAAAAAAACTGCATCGATTTTCTTCTATCATTGTTTCTTTTTGTTTTTTTTTTGGAAACCCCCATAAACAAAAATAACTACTGTTCTTTACACACACAAAAATGCGTTTGAACACAAACACACGTACGAAACAGAGATAATATTTAAAGACATAAGGATTGAGCATATATGTGAGTAAGCCATTTATTGCAAAAAATGACCATCGCGTCATAACGGCTGCGCCAAAACGTCTTGCTTCGTTGACGGGAAACTTGATTGCTTAAAGGTTGTAAGCACATCTCGTAACTCCGAACTGATTTTCCACAGTGCGAATCTTGTTTTAATCTGTGGTTTTCTCAATGAATCCAGGTAACTCCTAATTACCTAATACTCCGGATCTCTTGCATTATATGATACCTTTGTAGATTATAGAATTGGGAGGAAACTCATAAAAAAAATTCATATTTTTTGTTTTTTAAATTAATTTCCTTTTATTATTTTTCTTTTATAGCTTAGCTAATTATTTTCTAAATTTTGATAGTTAACAACGTGTCTATACCGTTGTTTCAAACAATAACCTATTATTATATACAGTTAATGTTGACCATTTTGATGCCTGCCATTTCATTAGTACTATCAGATTTCCCTTTAATAAAACAAAGAGAGTATATTCCATTTTACGAGATCGAAATCAATAATAATCCCCCTTCGTATTTTTTGATCTATTTTACTCTTGTGTATTTGCCTATTCATGTAATGGTCACAAGCAGAAACGTTGTTTTCGTGATATATTTTCTGACTGTTAAGAGTTTCCTGAACACACACTCCTTTGAACTATGTGAAGAGATGTAACAGTAATAATGATTTGAACTGAACATTGTCATTTCTATTTTTCTGTTGAGTTTCCTGGACTGGCCGCTGCTTTATTCTTTGAGGTATACTTTCAGTGTGCTGGCACGTTGCTGCACTGTTCACACTCAGCATGTTTAGCACTTAGTGTCTCAGCCTTCTGACCTTCTTACTAATCATGTATTGTCTCCTGTTGTTTGTTGACATTGGCTGTTGGGACGAATAGGCTCTCACCTTCATCCAGGCTTTAGTAGCACATCTCAACAGAAACAAAAAAATCAAATGTCGTCTGCGAAGTGAAGAGAATGATGGGATAGTTTTGAGAGGGCGTTCTTTCAATTTAAAAAAAAGACATTGTTACATTGAAAACGAGGCCATGTGAACCCCCTCCCCCCACATACATTTGAACATTATATAGTTTGCAATCCAGCCTTGACCAAATAAATATCAAGAATAGTCACGATCAACTTCACATTCTCAAGGACGCTAAACTGGATGGTTACATTATAGCACTTCCTGGACACCGGATACACCAAAAAAGCTAGCTATTTATAGTTTGTCCTACGAACTCTCAATAAATATTTTTTTTTATGACGTAGGTCTTTTGCTAAAAGAGATTGTCCGTTTGTTGGAGAAAATTGCAGAGGACCACGGTGCATGATACTGCGACATGTGCATTGGGTGATCGTTTGTCATGGGGGGGATAAAGAGTCGCATTGGAAGACCTCAGCCATGTTTTGGAGGAGATAAGGCTTTTAATCGCTTGGTGTGGGAAAATGAAAACTTCCCTTCTTATTGGGTAAATAATAAACTGTTTGTTTTGGTCGTTGGACAAATTGATTTTTCTGGAGGCAAGGTCTCCCTAGATAATACCCTAGTGTGGGTGTTTGGTTTTAGTTTTGGGCTGCCTTTTGTATCTTTGAAATTCGCGAATTATTATTATTATTATTATTGCTTTTATATAGCGCTACTTTCATGCTTATAGCATGCTCAGAGCGCTTTAGTCCAATCTCATTTGTGGACCAGTGGGGGGAGGGGGTATCTAGGAGCTGGTTTCCCGTGCTGCCTTTGGGCGCTCAGTAAACACAACTCTGCCCGAGTCGGGTGTCGAACCTCGAGCCCCCTTCTAGGTAGCCAAGCAAGCCAAGCTCAAGCCGCACTTGGCCTCTCGACCACGCTTCCCACTATCATTGTTCAATGATTGTTACAAATAATTATTTCTAAGATAATCGATACATTGAAAAGCTTAAATTATAACACTCGGGTCATTGTCAGGTGTAAGGAAACACAAGTCAAGATTTCTTTTGACATTTCACTTTTTGTGACCTTACATCATTGGAGGCGCTGTGGTTGAGTTTTAAAGCACTTGGCGTCCTTACCGAGGGGTCCCTGGTTCGAATCCAGGTGAATACCGGCATTTTTAATTTTGGGATCTTTAGGGCGCCTTTGAGTTCACCCAGTTCTAATGGGTACCTAATGTTAGTCGGGGAAAAGTAATAAAGGCGTTTGGTCGTTTTGCTGGCTACATGACAAGTTTTCTCGTTTTGAACGTTTACACACTTTGTGTTGTCTAGTTTGATTGTTTTTTGTTCCAAGCGCTTGTTAGAAGATATAAACTGATAAAGCTTTAGGTTAGAAAAAAATGTTTTATGACTATTAATAACAATAAATAAAGACTGATTGGTATATTTTGTTTTGTCTCATCTCCAGAGCAATCGTGTGACATTAAAAATGGACGTTTCCCACACAGAGCATTCCCACGTGATCGGCAAAGGAGGCAACAACATCAAACGTGTCATGACAGAGACCGGATGTCACATTCACTTCCCAGACTCCAACAGAGGAAACAGTTTGCAGGAGAAGAGCAACCAGGTACGCCCTGTCTTGTCTGTGCTGCAATACATCAATGCATGCGGTACACCGCGGTAGATATCCACATCACGTGTCTAGACAGCAGTACAAGCTCTTGCTGGACATGCCGTGCAATCACTGAAAAGCTCCATCAGTGACTACCACTGAAAGTCTGGAGTGGAGTTTTAAAATGATTTAGAGAATGCTCTTATTTCACATTGATGAGACGTAGATGGCCGAGTAATAAAGATAAAAACGAAAGGGCCCGAGTTCACATCTTGGTGTAGAACTGAGGTTATTAACTTAAAATACCTAGACTTTATCTAGTTCTTATAGAGACATGACATCTGTTGGGTAAAATAGAAGCAGTTATCATGGTGATCATTTCATCAATGGATACAGAAATGGGAAGCTCTTTGCACTATAACTAAATGTATTGAATGAGAAGTTTGCTGTATGTTGACAAAGTTTCTATCAATTCACTCTGTCTGTCTGATAAAAAGTTTGTACACGTTATTTCTCCCACACCCTATTTTGGATCAAGCTGAAATTTGAATGAAGTGGAGCTATACGTTGAATTAGCCCAACTTTATACTTTGAAATTGTCGCTTTAAAGTTTGAAGGTAACTTTAAAGTCTGAAGGTAACGATAGATAAAATCTTCTGTTTTTATAAGCGATTCCCTATCAGAGTGGTTAGTGTATTGGCTTAAGGAGGCTTTAGCCCTCGATTTCGATTTCAGGTCATTCAACTTAAAAAAAAATATGCATTTAAAAGGTGATAACCTAGATACCCCCCCCCCTTTTCTTTCTCCTCCTACCCCTGGTCCAGATAAGTGATTAGGTCATAGTGTAGTGATAAAGCTAACAGCATGAAACGCTAATTGTAATCGCGCAGATTTAGTATTGTTATTCTAGATCTATTACAAATTTATTGCATGACTAATCCAAACTAATTGATAAAACTACTGTAAAAAACTATTTTTACAGTTTTCCTTGTCTGTATATCTTTATGCTTATTATCATAGAAACTTGGCTGTGTACATTCAACATCTGTCAAATGTCCTTTGTTGCAGGTTTCAATAGCCGGTCAGCCTGATGGTGTTGAAACAGCCAGGTCACAGATAAGGGTGAGTGGACAACATCAATACATTGTGCTCATGTGTGCTTATTAAGACGTGATTGGCTCACCTGGATGTGACGTCAGTCAACTGCTTGGCCAATAAATCCAAGATTCCATTTAATTAAGCCACTTGATAACACCATGCCCTGACTGTTGGGAAACATCTCTATATACTGTTGATTGGGCTGCTAGATTAATCAGTGACTTTGCCTTTTTTTTTTACTAGATTTTACTACTTTTTATTGTTGATGAACTTCCATAGACCAAGTTTCTTTGATATGCCATTTAAAGTTAATTTAATTATGATTTTTACATTACAAACAGCTATTAAGAAAATATTCTCGCCTGCAGAGCTAGCAACTGTCTGGAAAAGAAAATAATGCTTTAAAAAGTATGGCTAAGCTGTTAGGAGTTTTGGGGTCACTGACTAATGTACATAAAGGATCACAAGTCCCTTTGCTCATGGTGACATCTTTTTTTTTTTTTAATTTTATTATTTTTACAAAGTCTTTGTCAAGTCTGTCTGGTAAAAAGTTTGCATACGTGATTTCTCCTGTACCCAATCTTGGATCAAGCTGAAAGTTTGCACAACTATTTTTTTTATTTGACAAAATAAGAATCAATAACAAACAAAAATGGCGTTGCTAAAACGAAGGGGGGGGGGATAAAAAAAAAAAAGAACATTTGACTGCAACTGATTTAGATCAAGTACTGTAAGTGGTAGCTTTGTGTGTCGACTAAAGGATAACTCATTCTTTCGTTCACTTTGCAACCTTTAGTATACTTACATCCTTTCATACGTTTGTTGAACAGCAGCATCGACGAGAAAAGAGTGAGAAAGTAAACTTCGTGACGTCACTCTTACCTCTCTGGGGGCCCCCCCCCCTTCTTTCTGTTTTTTTTTCTTTGAACTAAATTTATCTTCTACGTTGTCAACTGTAGATTGATTTCCCAGATTGTCCAGACCATACGAAACCGATTCAAGGTGAAACCCAGTTCTTGTCTCTAGGATAGAAGCCTGCTTAAAGTGAATCCTTTCTCCCCAAAGAAGCCGACACTTGCCTGATCACTTGTACGTTTATGTTGGCTTCATGTTGTCTTGGACATCTGTTGAGCGGGTCCATACTGTGGATGCTTGCATCGATGTATTGTCCTACACACAGACAAAGGTGTCCATAGGAGAACGAGATAAGCCTAAAACATTGGGAGTTCTTTTAGTAATTCCTCTATTGAACTCCTACCTTCGTGGAAACTAAAAACTAAAACCTAGGCTCAAAACTCAAATACCTGGGTGGACATGGATCTCGAATAGAAATTTGATAGTTGATGTATATCATTTGGGAAAAGAATTACTTCGAAAGTCTAGCTCGTTGGCACACTGGGGAAACTCTAGTTTGACCATCATTCATCTTGAACGGACTCGTGGGAAATGTACGTCACATCAAACATTCATAACTTATTAAGAGAAACATAATCGCTCTATAACTTGTATAAAAGAGGTAGTGTTTTTTTTTCTTGTTTCTTCATTTGAATATCTTGTCGCTGTACAAGAAACAAAAAACTGAAAGGGATGACTGAATGTCACACAAAACATTTTATTTTCTGATTTTTTTTCCTACTTTTTGTTGTTATTGAAAAGTTGGTGTATGACTTTGTTTCATTTTTTTTTGCTTTTTTTTTTTCATTACCTTTAATAGGTCACATACTGCCTACCTATACTAACAAAATTTCGCTTGAATTTAATCATGTTTAGTCGGGGGAGGGTGATCCTGTTTTGTTTTTGTGGTATAAATGTTGTTTATAGTTTAAGGGTGGGAAAAGACAAATTGTAATCAATCATTATGATCAAACTCCATTTGACCGAGGACCTGTGAGATCTTCTCTTGCCAAAGCCCTGGACAGAAACCCTGCAGTTATGCGTAATGGAAGGTCTCCATATAGGTCAAGAGCATGTGGCTGCCCAGACCTATCGATGCGGCAAGTCTGGAGCTGTGGAAAAGAAGATGAGACACGGTTTCCCTGTTCTTCCCTGCAGCGAGGTGTACCGTGACCTGGAGCTTGGCCTGAAGCGTGAGAAATAAGAAACAACTGGACAAAATGTAACGGGTCTCTATGTTTGATCGTGATAAGCGGGGATTAAGGTTTGTCATGCAATGGTGAGGCGAGCCAGTGGGTTTCATGTCTAGCACTGTTATGTCGTCTTGCGAACATTTATTTATTTGTTATAGTTATGTATTCATTTGTTATAGATTATGTACATAGCCCCATTCGTGATGCAGACCCCAACAATTTTGCTACTTACTGATTACATCATTTTTTGTATCCTGTGTTCATTAATGACACACTCGCAGAACATTTTCTTTTTGCAAAGTATGCCTTTACATTAATTATAGATCTACCTGATTTTATAAAAAACAAAGGCTTATGTGTGTGTGTGTGTTGTTGTTTTTTTTTTGGACCCTGGGGAGGGGTCACTTACGTTGTTGTGTTAAGTGCCTCCAATGCTAGTCAACATTTGTACAAACACAATTCCATCAGCTGGTTAACACAGTTTTACAGTCTCCATGTATTTAGTAGAAAATGAAAACAGGCTTTTTGTTTTAACTTCTAACCATACAAATTATGTACGCGCGCGTTCATAATACATGCGTGCTAAATAGCAAAAGACCTGGATATGTTGTGAATACATGACAAAGAGAATCGTGTGCTTGATGCAGTACATACACATTAGTAGAAAGCTGAGCCTGAGCCTTGTCCTTTGTATTTAGTACATTTTGCGTACACCTGTTTGTTGACTGAACATCTTGGGACACTGTGTTACATGAGGACTGCACTGATCAAATTAGTCTTTGTAAAACTATTACTGCACAATCAACTAGTGAGGCGGGCTGGCTGAGTGGTACAGCGCTTAGCTTCCGAATCGAGGGGTCCCGGATTCGAATCCTGGTGAAGACTGCCATTTTTTTTTCAGGATTTATAGTCCATCCAACTCTTATGAGTACCTGACATTAGTTGGGGAAAAGTAAAGGCGTTTGGTCGTTGTGCTGCCACATGACACCCTCGTTAACCTTTTTGCCACAGAGACAGATGACTTTTTACATCATGGCAAGGTATGAAAAAGGAACTTTTTTTTTACACATTAGAACCATCTGGCACATCTTAATAGAACACGTTGCAATACACCACCGTTTGACAAGTGTTTCAATTGACGTCGTGCCCTTGGAATCGCCTGAGTCAAGGCCGCACAAATCTGTGAGTGCGGTCCGTGTGAGCGCCAGCAGTTCCTGCTCGTGAATCCTCCCACAGCCTCATCAGGGAGAGAAAACAAACAAACGTCCCGCTTCAAAGTGCTAGAATCAAAACCTTTTGCTGTTTACCAGCTGTGCTGGCCTGAAGTTTTGTCTTCTATTATATAAGAGTAAAGTTGGGGGGGGCGCAAACAGCCAAAAAAAAAAAAAAAAAAGGAATCTTTTAAAAAGTCTTTGATTATCTAGAAAAAGAGTTGGTAGCTTTTTTTGATTAGGTGGGCTACTAAATGTTTCAAAACTCCCATGGCGGTCAAAGTAAAAATTTAGTACGAAAAAAAAAACAACACAAAATTGTGTATAGTCGTTCTATAGTTTGTTTACTCCATATATCACTATATAGTCATTCTATATTTTACGCTATATCTGTATAGCTCAGTATGAGCATACCTTTAAATGTTTTTAGTTGGGTCACGCGCAGCGAACATTTCTGTACAGTAACTTTAAACATATCTGCGTCAACAGTAAGTAAAACGACAATTTGAGACATATTTGTTTCATAAATAGAAAATATTATTGAATGGTAGTTTCAAAGTCGGTACTGTCAGATGCAAAAGTAGATATTGCAATGATCAGCTGTGAGCGGTGAACGCAGACTTTTCTTTGGCAAGTTCAGTATTGAAAATGTTTGCTTTTCTGCTAACTGTTGCTTTATGCTAACTTTTGCTGTTAGCTAAATGCTTTAAAGAGGTCATTTCCTGCACAAGTAACGTCCTATAAGAAACCAGAGAGATGTTTGCAGTTTCTTTTCTTCTACATCTACGATCATTTTGTTCCTTTCCTAAATCACATCACTAGTATCGTGAACAAAAAGGCTACTTTAAATGGAAACTCCCATGGTTTTGACAATTTTTGATATAATGTGTTTTGATTTACAGATAATGAATATGTTATTCTTTTTTTTTAAATTTGCAAGAATAACTTAGTAATTGATGTTTTCTGACGTAATTTTTCTGCGCATCCAAAACGGTCAAATTTTCACGTAATTTCTATGTGACGTCACGAACTGATACACAAATCCTATACTACTCCCAGTACCTGCTGAATAACGGAAAACATAACAGTAAGGTTTACATTCTCGTAAAAGAAATATATCTTCGTCTATGCAGTTAGATCTAAATATTGTAAGCAAAGAAAAAAATGCGTGTGGAAAGTAGATTTACATGCTTGACTAACCACGGCAGTGTATATTTTCTCGCCTGACCACTCAACACACAACAAACACTATCGCTTGGTTGTCTTGTCATGACCGACTACACGTAGTCTAGACTAGCCTTACACTGACCAGTTTGTTTGAATCAGTCAGACACACGATATATTTACTTCTTGGGATAGGGAGAGGCTTAGATGAAAATGTTATTTTTTTTCTCGAGTTGGTTATCCTAATGCTTTTGCATCTCTCTCTCTATAAAAAACTATAGCATAGCTCTGGACTATGCCTAAGAGCCTGACAACTACTGCAAGAAAGAAGCGATACAATTGGTTAAATCTAGTTTCTCTTTCAGTATTGTTGGGGGGAGTGACGTATGCCTGAGATAAAAACAGAATCTCAAAGAACCCTGTTTTTTTAGGAGATGTCAAGAATTTACTGTCTAATTTATTAAATATAAATGTTTCTAAGCATTTAAATAAAAAATGGTAAAATGTTTACTATTACAACTTTTTACGCAGAATTTAAATATTATATCAATAACTCAAATTTGAAAAACTATGAGAGTTTCCCTTTAAAAAAAAAATTCTTAGTAAGAGGAAAGAGTTAAAAATGTGTGTAAGTCTGACTTCGTTTCGTAGTCCATGTTTGATCTCATCTATTGTCGGGATCTCATGTATTTTGATCATTATTTTAATTCTTTTTTTTTTTTAAACTTTTTTTTTAAATCACTTCAGAAGCGTAGTTTTGACTTGCTATAATTTTGTTTTACTATCTCACTAACAGAAAGAGAGAGAGAAAAAAAGGGTGGGGAGGAGAGAGCAACTACTTGTAACAACACACACATTTGCTCTGGCGTGGTCAGTTTCTCTTTCGCATTCTTCCAAACATAATTCTACATGAATCTAGATCTTGATATCATTTTACCGAATAGCTCTAGGCACAGAGATCTGCACTGTGACATTCACCGAAACAGAAACCCGTTTATCTGGATGCATATTAAACAGTTGCACACGTCTCCGAGTTTCTTCTCTTTGAGACAAATGACATTACATACCAGCAAAGTGTTAGAGGGTAGTTTCTTCTGGAATGTAATGCCATTTGTCTCAAAGTGTTAGAGAGTAGTTTCTG
>JADKLZ010027718.1:84295-99441 GCA_021533235.1 Biomphalaria straminea | reverse complement strand
ACGGACAGACGGACAGACGGACAGACGGACAGACGGACAGACGGACAGACGGACATTTTGCACAAACCTAATAGCGGCTTTTTCCCCTTACGGGGGCCGCTAAAAAATTGGTATTTGATTTTATTTTTAGATTTAATTTATTCTGTTTGAATTAATCAAATGTGACCGTATTAATAAGAATTGCATTTCATCGTAAAATATTTTTAGTATTACTATATTTAAGTAACTATTTCGGAGAGGAACTTTCTTGGATTTTTAACGGCTCTAACGATTTCCATACAAATTAGACAGTTTATGTATATCAATCAGAAACAGCTCGCCAGCAATGCAACCACTAGACAACGAATATAGCCAACTTCCATAGCATTAAATGTATGACACCTATCGGGTTTGTGACAGTAGTCAATAGGCCTACAATCTAGTTTACTTTTTTTTTGTAGGCTGTTCTATTTTCTTTTAAATTAATTTTACCTAAAAAAAAAAAACGAACGTAAAAATGATTTTCTCCGCCACTATTTTAATTTTAGTTTTGTTAGAACTGGAATTTTCATAATTTCATTAATTATTTAAGAATTAGCCTAGATTTTAAAATAAATCAAACTATATTTTAGCTTTAAGAACTGATCAATTTTTAAAAATATATGTTTTGTAATAGATTTAAGTTTGTACACACTGCTAAAACTTATCAATTTTTTTTTTAAAATTAAGATAATGACATACATTTGAGTCTACAGTGCTATTAGAGCTAAGACTTTCCAGTTTTGTGCTAGTATTATGATGATTTTTGCTTCTTAAAACATGTCCTTTTAATTTTGTAAATTCTTGAACCTTGAAAAAAAAATATGTTTACAAAAAATTAACAAACGTTATTGAAGAAAAATTTGATTAGAGTAATGAAAACACTTTAAACTAAGAGAAAGAGAGAGAGGGAGAAAGAAACAGAGAGTATAGACAGGGCCGGACTCAGCCCAATGCTACCTATGCGGTCGCACTGGGACCCGTACTTTCATATGCCCCCGCGATAGTTATAGGTGTAATTTATTAAATTATATTAAAAAAACACTTTTTCCTGTATCAACAAAATTCATATTCAGATGTATCTTCTGTGCATTATCCTACTATTTAAAATTTTATTTCAAAAACATAATGTGCTATTCTTACTGACTTAGATCCTGCCGCGCCGTTCGACGCATTTCGCAGCAGGCTGTTTCCACAAAAATCTGTCACTGCCAATGCCTGAAGCCTCTTCCCACCTTCTCTAAGAACCTTCATAAAACTGCGGCGCAAATTGTACTAAGATGTCATTGAAACTCTTGTTATGCGTAATTCATTGTTCGGAGAACATGTCATGCAAAATTCATGCGACACTCTTTCCTTGATTTAGACACGATTTCTATAACTGACTCATAAAATCTGTTTTAGCCATCTTTGTTGAGCAACATGTAGTGTTTTTCAATGTCGGCAGATGACTAGTCACTTCACTTTATTAATGGAGACCAGCCACTGGTACAAATAAGTAACCTTACTTGGCTGCGCTCTTGTAATTAGGTGACTGTAGTTTGCTTTAGATTTTATATCGAAAAGGGAAAATGTTTTATCGTGAAAATCATTTGTTGGGGGGGGGGGGTTTAAACTAAAAATCTCTGGTGACTGTTATTGACGTTAGAAAAATATGGAAGAACGAGACTTTCAGTCTCAAAACTCTCTGAAGGGGGAGTTTAAACAAAATTTTCTGAAGGGGTCTTAAACTTTAAAAAAAAATCTCTGGATGAATGGAATTTTTACTAAAAACCCCATTGGCTTGGATACGCTCATAGAATTTTTAGTGTGTATTTTCCTTATTTTACATAGTTCCCCTTTGCAGATCTTATAGTCTATACGGCAGATGATGTAAAAGTCATATGATTGAGATGCGCCCGAAGATCCCGAAATAAAAATCCTAGTATTCACCATGATTCGAATCCCGGTTCGGAAGTCAGGCGCTTTACTGCTCAGCCACCGCGTTACCTAAAGTAAAGTGTCCCCTTATCACGGATAAATGTGTGTATGTATGTATAATCTATTTTTACATATGCGCTAATGACCGGAAGTGTGTTAGTTGTTAGAGAGAGGTCAGTAATGATAGATGCTTTGAACCTCAATAAAGTTTATGTGTTCGTTTTGATCAAATTGTGCAGTGTTTGGTAATTTTTAAATAAACCCAGGGACAGCTAGACATCATGAGATATTATAGTAGTTTCAAGCGAGTCATAAATATAATAGAAAAGCTGTGATACCCCTTCCGACCTTTTGATCTATGAGGCAAATGATGTTAAGGTCATCTGTTTCTTTGACCAAAGGTTAACGAGCAAGGTGTTATATGGCAAGCACTACGACCAACCACCTTTACTTTCCCCAACTTAAGTCAGGTAGGGCCTACCCAATAGAGTTGGGTGGACACAGGGGCGCCCTAAAATCCCGAAATTAAAATCCCAGTCTTCACCGTTATTC
This sequence comes from Biomphalaria straminea, assembly GCA_021533235.1. Taxonomy (NCBI): domain Eukaryota; kingdom Metazoa; phylum Mollusca; class Gastropoda; family Planorbidae; genus Biomphalaria; species Biomphalaria straminea. The sequence continues at coordinate 96,951 of JADKLZ010027718.1, read as the reverse complement.
GAAATCAGGACCTCAGGTTCGGAAGCAAAGCACCCCCCTTTATTTTACATATTGAAGAGGTATTTTTGTTTGCTTCGAATCCGATGAAGGAGGGTTTAAACTCAAAACCCCTTGCACTACGCTCATAGCATTTTGAGTGCGTAATTGGCTTTTCTTTTTTTTTTTACTGAAGAGGTATTTTTTTAGCTGCAAACCCTGCTGGATGAATGTGGTTTACCCACAAAAAATTCTCTTAGCTACGCTCATAGAATCTGGGGACTGATGAATAGTTAGTCTTATATTGAAGAGCTGAGGCGGTTTTAAAATCAAAATCTTCCTTAGCTATGTTCTTCGAATATGGAGATTAAAAGCTTGATTTATAAATGAAGAAGCATGTGGCCTTTTTAAGAAGACTTCCCTTAAAGTTATTCATTTCAAAGTGTTGTAATTTTTTTTTAAATATGCTTGCATAAATACATTTAAATATTAGATGGTTCACTTTCGAAAAAGAAAAAAAGAAGCCGTTGTATCAGAACTTTGAATGATCTAAAATATCATGATGTTGATTTTCATTTTCTCTTCTAGTTTCTGAGATCTAAATGGGACGGACGGACAGACGGGCAAAGAGGCCACATAAAACTAATAGCGTCTTTTCCATTTTCGGGGCCGCTAAAAACGTACTGTATAAACACATTTACAATAAATCCACTTTAGTAAATATATATTTACCTTGAAAGCAGAAGCTCTTTTCATACAAATGTATACCCTGTCATAATAAAAGATAAAGCATAATTAAAGGGTATTTGTTTACAAACCTTATTATTATTATACTTAATCATATAAATGTTCTTACATTTTGTCATATATATAAATTTATTTCAAAAAGCTTATTAAATGTAAAAGTCGTAGAGACTGATGATTTAAATTAAACAATGTAATATTATGATTTCTATTTTTTTTTAGTTTTACCTGTAGCTGAAAGAGGCTAGGATTAAGAGGCTTTCTGTAGCGAATACAGCCAGGACAATCCAAAACATGATCCATACGTCATCGCTGCTTTTGTCACATTTGTTATGCTCTTCGCCAGACTGAGCTAAATTAAAATATATTTACATTTTTACTATTGAGTCTTAACTAAATTTTAACAATTAAATTGTTTATACGTGTCTACGCTAAATTGTGTATATTATGATTATTCTTGTTAGATGCGAATCAAAAAGTATTTTTAACATTACAACGTTTCACATTATTATTCGATACATTAAACTTTAAACATTTATAACTATAAAGAATATCTGCGGAAAAGAAGTAACACACACACACACACATACACACATATATATATATATATATATATATATATATATATTGAAGTAACTGCTTACCTGTTTCAATAGTGCAATTAAAACTATGATTGTATTCTGGTAACTTGCAAACTGAGTATGTTAAAGTGATAATTGTCTTTGATGTAACATTCGTAGTATAACTTAATACGTTAGTTTCACTGCACTCTGTCACTCCTTTGCTATGGTCCGTTATCTCCAGTCGACAAAGTACATCCAACTTATTATTCACAATATATAATATATTGCTCATTTTGTTGTGTACTGTTACAATACAATCTGCGACGTTTTTTAGTTGGTCGTTGATGAAAAGTATTGTTTCAATTTTCTTAGGATCTAAATTTTAGAAGCAAAAAATAATACTGCTATTTACAAAAAGCTAACAAAGTTTCGTTTAGCACTTTGTAGGGATATGTGCTAGAAAATAATGTTATTGCTTTTGAGCTGTCTGACCGTCCATCCGTCTCGTTTATAGATAAAATAAAATCAAATTCATAACAAAAGACTTATACTGCTTTTATCATTACAAAGACCCTTGTAAATCAAAATTAATAGTATTGTTACGAATCTCACTATCCAGGCTCTCTGCAAACTGCACCATACACCACCAACTGAAAGAACTTGACAACTCCGAGCTCCAAAGTAACGTAAAAGTTTGATGTCAATAAAGAACAGCCAATATTGTACAATTGCAACACGTATCACAGTCTGTACAATTATCTCTCCGGTAGCACCGTATCGCCGTATCAACTCTTGCACTGGTCTCTCAGACTCACCTCGAACTTGTACTGAGCCGTCGTAACGAACCGTAGATCGGGATGTTGTGACTAACTCGTCTCTGATACCTGCGCTCCTTATATAGGGTCCCTTCTGGCTTTCTCGAACCGGACAGAACACCCCTCGACGTTTCTAGGTGGTCAGACGACTATAATTCTCGTGACGCTCCTGAACTCTGTTCACCCTGCCGATATTTCGCGAACTGACTCGTCTAGGCTGACCGTCATAACTCGTCACGCTTGACCGCTCGTCTGGCCTGGGTCGATTTGTGTCGTCTGACTACACACACCAATTACCCTCCTTCCAACTGTGCCACCACCAGGTTTATAACAGTATTAAAAATATAAAAAAACAAATTTAGGTCAGTTTTGTTTTCAGTTAATGTGAAATTCATAATCAATGTTTTTTTTTTTAATTTAGAAAAATAGAATAATACATTTTCTATTTAACGAAAAGTACATAGCGATGAAGCGTTGTATAAATAATAACAGTATTCCAGAAATCAAAACATACACAATATACCGAGAAATTCATTGAGTGACTACGCACAGACATCTTTAGTCTTTTCAAGTTTCCTAGTAAATGAAAAGCCCTGATAGTCTCTTATAAAATGAATGTACCATTGTGTTAGTATTTATGGGTAGAAACTAACCACTCAAATACGCTTTAACGTAGTTATGATGGAGCATTTGGTCTTTTAAGATTTTTTCCGACTTGATGGAGACTTGATGTTTTTTTATTTTTTTTTTTTAAGTTAAAACTGTTAATTGAATGTAATAAAAATAGCCGCTGTGTTATTTATTTTGCCACATGGTCCTCACATGAAAGCATGTTAACTACAATGATACAAAGATAATAGTCACTTTAAGTATCAGTACATTTGTTTTCTGAATTTAAGCATCAATTGTATTTTCTTCTGAAGTCTTTCTATTTTTGTTTTTGTGGCATTCAGTTCTAAGAAGTTGCCAATTGTAAAGTCTTCGATACTGAATTAGTCTTCTGAAATATGACTGACTATGGTAGACCGTTCAATGATAAAGGAATTCGAATAGAGACATTGAGTCTTCTTGTGTCATCTATAAAGAGTATACAAAAGCTGATAAAATACACAACTTGCATGACATCCAAACATCGTCCTCGAGCTTATGATTTAATGTTGGTAACTTTAACGTATTTGGGATGTTGGATACAGAAGTTTAGAACGCCTGCTAGTACGCAGTAAGCCTTTATTCAGTTCGTTGATCATTGGATGAGGTTGTACGGTGTTTTAAAGGAGTTGGCAAGTTAACGGAGAACTCACACATACATTTAGAGTATAACGAGCCGAACCAAAAGCAACATTATCGCCTCTTATTGTAGCTGGTGAGTCCTATATAGTCGCAGATTATTCAACGAAAAATTAGGCTAACTCTTCTAGCTGAAGTCTGTGTTGATTGTCATGACATTCTCCTCATAGCCTTTTCTTCAGCCCAGAATATTTTATTGTTCACAGCGCTTTTGAACCAGTATTCAAAGCACGGGCCAGTGATGCTTTAATAATGCTTTCGACTATTATGATATTGAAGAGTCAATGTAGTAAACTCTTAAAGATGGTTTGATGTCACTCTAATTTTTTTCTTTGACCAGCTAAGTTCATATAATATACACGGAATGACCATATATTGTTTTCAATGCTTATATTAACTAATCCTCTATGGTAAAAAATGAGAACATATTTCTCCGATAAGTAATCTTGAATCAAACTGAAAATGTACACACTAATCTCTTTTACCTGAAAACGAAAGAATTAACCAATTTAAAAATGTAAACAAGGGTAAAATATATTTGACCGAATAAATGGTATAAGCTATACTATACGTGTTTGGATACTGTCGCATGTAGACATTTATCATTTGAAAATTTAATTAATTAATTACCAGGAACATTTTGAGCATCGTCTTCTAAGTCTAAATCAAGATCTTTATCATTTGAATATTATGAAGTTTATAGATTTATATACTTGGAAGGTGGGGTAAAAAATACTTTTTTCTAATGTAGCATTCATTAGTTGTTAAAAGCAATACAATTACTCTATATTTTTTTTAAAATATATATTTTCTTCTTTTTTTTTGTTTTTACCTTTAAAACCTTTTCTTATTTTAATTATGAAATATTAAATATAATATCTATGTTCGAAATATTTCAAGAAAACTTGTTGACTGACTTCAATTGTATTTGCAAAATGAAAGAAGGGTCATTTGTAAGCTGGGTCGATCAACATCGAAAATTGTAATGGAAGGGTTTGAGACTTAGTGCATTTCTAGTCAGGACACCCAAGAAACGTTTTTGCTTAACATCTGTTTAACTGTTCGTTTCTTTTTAGACATTATATTAAACACATACATTTTTCCTACCGTAAACCTTTGGGAGTTTTCTTTCTTCACTTATAAAGTCTCCATCATAGTATATTAAACGTCCACGCAATGTAGCTTCATGAAGATGTAGTTCAGCGGTTACGTTAACTACAACATTAAATACATCTTTGACTGCAGTATTGTTGCAATAACAATAAGCCAATCTGTATCCCTTACATTTCTGTAAATCTAGAAAGCAGATCTAAAAGGAAAAAGAAAACACAACGAACTGTTACTGCATACATTTTATAACAATACATGTTGCTTGATTATTATACTAAATATACAATGGGAGTACCCGGGGTGAGTTGTATGGGATTCATTCCCTCTCCGTATATTTAAATAGTTTTTTTATTCTATTATTATTTATTATTAATCACTTTGCCCCCAGCGTAGCCAAGGGACATTCATTTTATAAGCACCTAATCATTTAAAAAAAAACATTAAACAGCAGACATTCAACTCTATAATCATTGCCAAAGGGGTTTAGAGACTACATCTCCTGGCACCTAGTTTAGCCAAGGGAAAGATTGAGTTTAAGACCCATTACTAATACAAACTAAAACCAATCTATGATAATAAAAATGCAACGCAAAGTTCACATTTACTTTAAAACAAAACACATTCTAATACAATCTTGACCCTTGTACATACTATCTAAAAGGTATATTTAAGCCCTAAATTTGGGTTGTTCGAACGCAGCTATTTTTACGCGAGGAATTAATAATTTATGAAAAAAAACTTTTTATAGATTTGTTCTCAACTATATAATAGTATTATAGTATTAATGGTATACATTCTACCCTCCGCTTCTACCTATTCTACCCTCTCCACGCAAAATTTTATTTGTAATCTTAGTTATTGCTTTAAGAAATATTGCAAAATATGCATGACTAACTAAAGTACAAGCTAGGAGCTGTCGTCTAAATGGACCTGGGATAAAACCCTGCCCACCTCGTTCTATTAGAGATTTTGAGCAAGATTTATAAGATTTCAATTCTGAAGGAACTTTCAAAACTTAAGAAATCAGAACAAAATATGAAAGGTCAGAAACCATATTATTGAGCAGGGAGACATACATTTTTTTCTTTCTTAGGTTGGAAATGAATAAATTAAAAAAAAAAAAAGTCATATGATCAAAAACTATTTGTTACATTGCTTATTAAAATTTTTACACAACACCAAAAACATACACACACACATTACAATATTAGCGACATAACAATAATATACAGCAAACTTAACCCCACAGCTTATAACTTTAAAAATATGTTTTAAACACAAACACACATACATCAAACATAGATAAGTATCCATTTTTTTTTTAAATATAAAACAAAAACATTTATAATGTAACAGACAAATTTTACGCTAATATGTCCCATGCAAATTTCAATTTTAAATTTCAAACAAAGTAAACAAAATTGTATACCGGTTGGTAGTTAGTATCACGTCTTTTAATTTCATATTCCACTGTATCAAATTGATCATAACCTTCAGACATATCAATTGTACTATAGTAGATAAGTGGTTCATGTTCATTAACTAGACTTGCTTTACACTCTCCGAATGAAGGATTTGCTCTTTCATAAAGTGTTATTGAGTTTGTAGAAACCATTCCTGTAAATATTAATTTAAAAAGACATGTCTACACTTATTTTTTTTTATTTACTAAAATGGTTAAAAAACTATCTATTATTTACTTAATTTATAGTAATGTTTCTTAAAATGTTACATCTATAATTGATCTGTGTACCTTACTTACCAAAATATGATACTAGAATCACACATATAAAAAACATTTTAAAGTAATTGCCTGCAAAAGAAAACAATTACACAATTCAATGTTGTTTACTTCAAACATATTCATACACAAAAGCAGGTATGCACAGACATATGATTTCAATGTAATCATAAATATAACAAGATTACAAAGAGAGTTTGTGTGATACACAAACTCAGAGGCGGCCCCCGTCGGAGTCGGATCCCTGTCAGATCCGCCTATTCGCAAGATGTTTCGGATGTTCCTTCTAAGTTGAAAATATTAAACTTCTCGCTGGACGACGGAGGATGGCAAGCAGGGTATAAACCTGCCTTATCTAGATGTTTGCGCACTAGACTTTAGTTAGGATTTATCGTTGGTCCCTGACTCAATTCCTGTATGCTCCCATCCTTAAACTATCGCAATATATCTGAAAGAACAATAAAGGTTAAATCATATTTTCAAAAGCCTTTAGTGTTTTATTTTCATCTAACTGTGACGGACAGACAAACCAACAGACAAAACGGACAAAAATATGCTTCTTTCATTCTAATGGGGGCACTAAACAATTTTTTTTTAAATCTGATTTTTTTTAAATTTAAGAAATTAGTTTAGAATCATGTCATTTCCGGGCTTTACGCTAGTACACGAAAGCCGCTTCTTAAAGTTCATTTTAAAACATGTGCGTGGTATCTATATACAAGAGGATTTCTTATAGTAACATTTCCTCCCTTGCATTTTCGTAATTGTTTTAGAATTGGTGTTTTCTTATTAAAAAATCGCTTGCATAATTAATTTTAGAAATTAAACGGTTTGCTTTTAGAAAACTAAAAGTAGCCGTTGCACCTAAACATTTCAAGCCGCATTTAATGGTGAAATAATATTTTTCGTATCTCTTCTAGTTTTGGCGCTCTGAGTCGGACAGACTGACAGACAGACAGAAATTCATTTAAACAATGTGCGTGATATCTACATGCCAAGAGCATTTTTTCTAGTAACATCTCCTCCCTTACATTTACGTAATTGTCTCAGAATTTGTGTTTTCTTATTAAAAAATCGCTTGCATAATTAATTTTATAAATTAAACGGTTTGTTTTTAGAAAACTAAAAATAGCCGTTGCATCTAAACTTTTCAAGCCGCATTTAATGGTGAAAAAAATATTTTTCGTATCTCTTCTAGTTTTCGCGCCCTGAGTGTCACAGACGGACAGTCGGACAGACGGACAGACGAACATTTTGCACAAACTTAGTAGCGGCTTTTCCATTTACGGGGGCCGCTAATAAATGTAGCTCTGCTTTCGCGCCACACTAATGGTGCGCATCAGAGCACTATTAAACACAAGTAATGGAGAGGACATGTTTATTCGCAGGAAGAAGAACTGTTGTAGATGCGGCTGTAGTGATCTGCAAGTTATTTAAGTCTGATTTGTCTTGACTCGAGAGAACATCTTCTGTGCTATCTGTGAACTGTGTTGAGGACCTGGGGCGGCACTGGGAAGTGTGTCGTTGGTATTTAGATAGAAAAGGACTGGTGTCACTTAGGATATGACACTCTGGAACTTGATAGCTGAAGCCCATGTCTATTTGTACTGTAAATAAACACATCGTTTATTATTAGTTCCTACCTTTAAGTGCTTGCCTTAGATTTACAAAAATAGGTGTCTGGAATTGGAATTTGGGCAGCTCAACAAAAGGAAAGAATGTCAACACTGAAAAATCTAGACCAACAGTTGTAGGAAGAGCTCCAAGCCTGAGAGCTGTAGATCGTTTGGGCTAAAGAAAAGATGAAAGAACGTCTTCGACAGAAACTGGTTGATGAAGGGGAGGATCATGAGTCTCTGAGACATACTTGTTTGAGGTAGTACCAGATATTGGTGAGCTGATCACCATGCAGGACCTGTTACGAGAACAAGGTGAAAAAATGTGTACCTTGCAGGTTTCGAAGATTCATTCCACGGAAAAACTGATACGTAGCATGCAAGACCAGATCGAACAAAAAGAAATATTTGTAGGTCTAAATTCGACTGTGTTGACGTGTGCTGCCATTTTGGAAAGAATATAGTTCCGGACTGTGTTCTTGCGCTTCTTGACTAAGGCTAACTTGGGTTTGATGTGTCAAAACTGGTGAAAACTGGACACTCTTGTAGACTTAATCATTTACTGTAATTTTACTAGAATTTTACTGTTTTACTGGTTTTACTGGCCACCATTTTATGTAACGATGTTATTTGATACTTTACCACGCGAATGTCGTATGTCAATTGATTGGTGTGTGAAGCCTCTTCTGGCTTTGTAGTAATGTACTTGAGTGTGCACTAGATTAGGTAGTGCGTAGGTATATCTAAACAGTGAGTTCTAAACTTCTAAGACAGCACATACGTAGAATAATCAATGGACTCTGAGGTAGCAGACATGTTTTTTTTTTCTTATTTAAATAATAAACGAATAAGAGTAAAGGCAAGTCCAGCCATCACATTAATATGTCGATACATTAAATCCAAGCATAATATGAATTTAAAGATTACACTAAGTCCACAAATACGTTTAGTTACTTATTCCTCAATAAAAAAAAATATCAAGCTCCTTATCCCTAGGAGTCTGGGAAACAACTGACTTCTGTCTCATGGTCAGCGACACAACTCATCGAAACCTCGTGCAAAAAGCACGGACTTATGCGAAGTGATTTCAAATTACTATATGTAACAGGGAGTCTCAAACTAGCCTGTGACACTATTAGAGAGAGAAATCAAATATTATTTATCAACCAAACGTTACTTATTTAGGACAGTGATTATACTGATAGTTACAAACAATGCGTTGGTGATGTAGGTGATCTATGTGACATCAATAGAAAGTCCTACCATAATGATGAGAAATGTGAAAACGATTGCCACAATTATTTCAACGATTAAATAGAAATGAAAAGAAAGAGACGGTAGAAGAAAGAGAAGAAGTCGACTTTGTGACTGAAGCTATAGCAGTACCTATTATGAGTACAACTACGACCTGAAAAGATCAATACAACTTTGGGCCTACGTCCGAGCCTAAAGCTTTGGACCTTAAAGGCCTCTGTCTATCGTCCAGTGTCTACCAAGTGACTTCGAAACCTGATTACTGTTAAACAATACATGTACTTGCGGTGCTTCACGCAGGGAATGCAAATGTCAAGTAACCCGCCAGTGGACTCCGAAACGTCTGTTTTTACCAGCTTGAATAACAGGAACGATGGTGAACCAATATTACCTGGGCCCTATTCAGCACTTTATGAACTTTTACACATTGAACATTGCAAGGATGCTTTATGGACAAACCTTAGTGACAGGGCCGACAATGCCAATGTATTTGCATCCATGGCTCCGATTGGTCTACAAGTATGACATGGGACGTAAACTGAGAAGGTCTGCTGAATAGGGGTGAAGAATCAACTGCTCTAATGACATCTACAGGGATTGACACTATCTCTATACGAGAGTCAGCAGCAACGGTAACGTAGAAGTCAACGCAACGATAACGACATCGGCTCAAGAATTAACTGGTCAACTGGAGAACGAGAAAGCGGAACCTGCAGAGAACAGTTTCAAAGGCTTCGTTTGGAACACGATCCCTTACATCTGTGGCTCCCACAGACTGACCTCCGCCTGTACTGACCAACTTCCACTACCTTGTAACAAAGCTGCGAAGGAAGTAATGTTGCAACTCCGCTCCAACGCTACACTGATGATGCGCATCAGAGCACCATTGAAGTACCATGAGAAATATCGTCAATACCAACACATTATATTTATGGCGTTATTGATTTCGATAAAAGCTTTCGACAGAGTATAGCATGGGGCATTTATGTCAACAATTGAAAAAAATGTGAATCAAAACATTATAAAGTTTTACAAAAACTCTATAAGTAGGCCACTAGTGCAGTGTACTTCAAAAGTGAAATTGGAGACTTGTTTAAGATCACATTTGTAGTGAGACAATGCTACTTTCTTTCACCAACTCTTTTCAATTTCTTCCTAGAAAAGATAATGGAAGATGCTTTGAAGGCTGCGAAGTTTCTGTATGTATTGGATGAAGAAAAATATTTTTTGCTTTGACGACATGGTCGGTCTGTACGAGACATAAGAAAAATTAGAATACTAGATCTAGCTAATAAATAAATAATAATCAATAAACCATTTTAAACTAGCGTTACTCTGAGGCTTTGCTTAAAACTAAATTGAGACAAGACCTTTAAAAACTAAATCCCAAACATCAGCCATCATGAAATTGCTCTGGCTATTAATTCTAATATATACTATTTATACACTAATTGAATACAGATCTAGATCTACGTCAGTTAACACTAAACTTAAAAATGAAACAGTGATTACCAATCATCATACTATAGGTCTGTTCAACTTAAAAAAAAAGCATAACCCATCACAAAAAGATGTTTTCAATTAGAAACGGCCAAACTAAATACTTATCACTCTTTAATATTGATAGTCAAGAGTCAAACTCAGGACTTAGATTTAGAGATAGAAGCAACATATGTAAAAAAAGATAATGCACCATAAAACAGCCATTCAATGTGACATCTGTGATGAAAGGTAACAACCATCGTGTCCCCATATATAAGTATGCATTTGGCATCAAAGCTGCATCGTGGCACTGTATACCGCCTGTGTTACCTTGGTTTACATGAGGACTGTTTGACTTTTTTGATGCACTTCTAACAGATACAACATAATAAACACCAAACCAAACTCACCAACCTCTAGCCAGATCCACTCCTGTTAAGTCTGGTAAAATTAATACAACACCTAATTAAATAAACCTTTAAAGAAGTAATACCAAAAATACCATAAAATAGATAATAGTAAGCTAATTCACATTACACAATTTTCAAGGCTTTTGACAAAGTCCACCACAATAGTTTGCTTAAAAAATGAGATTGATGGTCAATTGCATCAGTGGTTTAAAGATTTTCTGATATTACAAAATGTAATAATAATTGGGTCAAAATTAACACCATAAACAGTAAACTCAGGTGTACCTCAAGGAACAATCCACAACTATTTCTAATTTACATAAATAAAGGATTTTCATGGAGTCTAAAATGTTTGTCCCGCATCTTTTGTGTGAATTCTCAAACTCTTTCAGATGCCATCTGCTGCCAGAGAATGATGTCAGGTACTTTCCTCTATGCCAATGAGGGTAAAATGACGACTGAGTGGATCTTTAAAGCGCTTACTAGGTTGGGAGGGGGGGGCTCCTCTGTATCTCCGTCCTACTCTAAGCTCACAAAAGAAGATCGCCTTTGGCCTGCGGTCGTCTCCCGTTGAGGATAAGTGTTATTGACTGCATGAACATTAATAAATGTTTAATAAATTTTTAAGACAAAAAATTAAACGAAAAAAGGGCGGTAGGCCCAAAATGGTTGAAGACCACTGGTCTAATGGACTTTTTTTTTCTGGACGGAGGCATGCCCCCCACCCAAACAAAAAAAAAACGTGTGGCTACGCCCATGACGAAATAAAAAGATGCATTGTGATTTTTTATATTTCGTTACAAAAATTTTAGTTAAAATAATACCTCCGGAAATAAACAATTTGTGAAGTTACAAGCTCCCAAGAGGCTTTAAGTGTTTTTAATCGATTCTTTCGTGTGATTAAAAAATATAGTTCTCAAAGAATGACAATTTGTTTCCAATGAAATATAGTGAATTTAGTTTTTAAATGAATAAGTAAAAATTAAAATAGAATTTTAAGTAACGGGTCTTTCTCTAAAAAAAATTTACAATTGTTTTAAAAATAATTTTATATTACGAGCGGTGTAATATTTATTGCATTAATAAGAAATGCTATTACAAATAGTATTTGTGATTTACTTTAGGTTTCAGCTCTATTGTTTTTGTAAGTAACTTTTTTATATTCATAATAAAGCGTAAATCAATTGATAGTATTTTATTATTACAATTAAATATAAAGATGTCCATTAGGTACTTAAATTTTGTAATTACATTATTTGTATGATGGGATTCTAATATTTAAATGTAAATGTTCTATATTTTTAAAACAAACTAATAAAAAGTTTAGATTTCTGAAGACTTTCATGTTGAGAGGAAAAAGATGTCGTACACTTCTAAATATATATTGTTTATTTTGTCTTGAACCCCAGATACTTTACTTTGCACTTTCTCTCTCACTCTCACACACTTTCTCGCTTTTCTTCTCTCGCTCTCTGGAACCCCCATTTTTAAGAGCTGTAACAACCTTTCACTTGAATTACAAAATTATTATGTAAATTATGTGTATTAAACTTATAGAAAACCATAATACCAAAGATAAAATTCATAAACGTGTGTTATGCGTATTTCAATAAATGGTTGGATGTAATAATATTTATTAATAATTAATTAATAATTAA
>JADKLZ010027718.1:63647-78855 GCA_021533235.1 Biomphalaria straminea | reverse complement strand
ATGATAGTAAAATTATAAAGCAAAATATGTTATTATGGTATAATATTTATGCTGGATCAGTCCTAAAATATTATTATGAAATAAATTCCTGTTACATTTATATAGAGTATTGCAGAAATAGCCACATCAGGAAATGTATTAATTTAACAACGAAAGTCAAGCTCCGACCTACCAGCATTAAAAAAAACAACACTTTTTGTATTTTTACGTATATTATTATTTTTCAGAAGTTAAAAGTTTAAGCAATCAACTACTGATTAACGGCACCTATTTCTTTTTTTTTTTTACAAAAAAGCACTGTTAATAACTAGAGGGCGCGGTGGCTGAGCGGTAAAGCGCTTGGCTTCCGTACTGGAGGTCCCGGGTTCAAATCCTGGTGAAGGCTGGGATTTTTATTTCGGGATTTTCGGGCGCCCTTGAGTTCACCCAGCTCTAATGGGTACCTGACATTAGTTGGGGAAAAGTAAAGGCGGTTGGTCGTTGTGCTGGCCACATGACACCCTCGTTAACCGTGGGCCACAGAATCAGATGACCTTTACATCATCTGCCCTATAGACCACTAGGTCTGAAAGGGGAACTTTACTTACTTTTACTGTTAATAACTATCAGTCTTATCATTTCAAATTCTTAAACAAGTAAGCCCAAATATTTAAAACTGCAATGGAGTACCTTGGTGAGGTTGCGCGCTAAACTGTCGTTAGGACTTCTCGACGGTTACGTGTTCATACCCTGGACTAGTAAGTAAACTATGTACAACTCTGGAGGAACATCCCAAACATGTTAATATATATAATAATAATACTCGTTCTTTTCTAACATAATAATAATAATAATAATAATAATCTTTATTGTCCGTAAGGAAATTTGTCTTACAATTTGTGGATTATAAAAAAACAAAACATTATTTAAAAAAAAACACCAGACTCACTCACAATTAACATATGAAAAGTTTACATTAGATTGGTTCTATTTAATGATCTGATTGCCAGAGGAACAAAAGAGTCTCTGTGTCTGTTTGTCTTTGCTATCGGTGTCTTGTATCTCTTTTGTGATGGTAAAATAGCAAAATCCTGACCAAAAGGGTGATTTTTTATTTCTAGAATCTTCTTAGATTTTGTGAGGATGTTTGCCTCAAACAGCTGCCCTAATGGGGTTTGCTTTTTGCCAATGACCTTACCAGCAGCATTTAGGATTCCCTGGAGTTTATTTTTATTCTTAGTGCTTAAATTGCCATACCAGGCAGTGATATTAAAATGTAAAATATTGCCGATGTGAGCGTGATAAAACATAGCCAAGGCCTTTTCGCTAATATTAAAAGAGGACAGTTTTCTCAGTAATCGTAGTCTTTGCTGCCCTTTTTTGCTGATAGACCTACTACTATTAAAAAATAATTAAGAATTTAGACATCATTAGCAATTTTATTATTAGGTCAAGGCATTGAAAAGTAAATGTTTTAATAAAATATATTAGATCTTAGTCAAAGTAGGCCAGCCAACTTATTAGATAAGTAGAAGTATTATAATGAACATTGTTTACATCTAGATTGACTAGATGATAGATAAATCTCTAGTCTAGTAGTTTATTATAGTAAATGTATTATAATAATAATAATAATAATAGGCTTGTCTTCGAATCCGAAGATTAGTGAGGAATACAGTGTTTCCCGTGGCTGTGCAGTACCAGCTGTGACCTACATATTTTGCCACATCCAGGGCAAACAAAACCATTGTCTGCAGGTTTAGATTTTCTTTTCGTCGTCTGCGCTTGTCCTCGGCGGCAGATTTTCTTTTGGTCTCAAATGTGTATCCCGCGGCCTTCGTGAGTGACCTCCAGCTGTCTCGTTCCGACGCCGCTTGCAGCCAGGTGCTCTCTTCTATGTCAGCCAAGGAAAGTTGAAGCCTAAGCTGGTCTTTGAAGCGTTTCCGTGTGGCGCCTCTGTTACGTCGACCACCTTTTAGCTCACCAAAAAAGACTGCCTTTGGCAGTATTATTAGTTATATGCCATATCCCTATAGCTAATAATCTAATAATTAACAAACTTTAGTAATATCTAGACTTTAATAAAAAAAAAAACAACTAACTATAGGCAAAGCATAGGCTAGACTCGGCAATCTAGTCTCAAGATAGGATTTGTAGCCTATTATTACTAGATCTATTCGATTTTTATCTCTAGATCTAGGCTAGAATGGAGTGATGATATTTGGTGTTAGCTAATAGTGTTGCACAAGAAACGAACCTGGGTTTTTCTAAACTCTAATACTTGGTATGTAATAGTAAAAAAACACCTACATACATAATCGTAACTAGAAATCAACAAAACCTATATTTTTTATAGTATATATATAGGTCTGAGGTTTAATGTTATATAGCCTTCGTAACTTCTTCTATAAAGAAATGACTTTTGTCAATTCTTTAACTGAAAAATTGGGGTATTCGCCTCTGACGCATATATAAATTTTATGTTCAGCAACAAAGCCTATTGCTCTTTTCTACCCCACTTCTACGGTTGAGTATTGCACATTGCACAAAATGAATTTATATATAGTAGAATTTACCGGCAAGAAGTATAAGTACATAATAACCTTGTCAATTTGGCTTTTTTTTTAGCGAACCTACAAATAAATTGTGGAATTGCAGAGCTTAACAAGTTAGGAAGAATAAATGTGACTTGGACAATAGATCAGCATGAGTTTGGCTTTATTGCTATTCGCAAAGATAACAAGATAGATAAAAAGAATTCAATATTAGCCCGATGTTCAAAAGATGATGGCTGCTTAAAGGGAAATAACAATGTTTTTGAACAATTTAATGTTACTTCATCAATATTGAATACTGATATTATGCACGTTGACATGACATTCATCAATGTTTCGAATCATCATGAAGGAGAGTATAGAGTTGAGCTAGAAAATGCTAAGGAATTAAAACTAAATGACTCATGCTACCTTCAGATTTCTGGTAAGCTATTTCATTTACTAGTTTGCTTAATATATACATAATATTGCATTATTTTTACAAGTACTAGTACCGTTACTTATATTTATACTCTTAAGCGAGCAATTCTTGTATATATATATATATATATTTGATTTTGAAAACGGCTCTAACGATTTTCTTTAAAATTTCAACGTATCTGTATATTAGTGAGGAAAAAATTCTCAGCTCATTGGCCACATCAGGAAAACTCTAGTTCGACCGTTATTTCGATATATAAAATGTCTCGTTGTAAAATTAATTTTGGCTTGATTAATTTATAAATGAAAGTTTTCCATGACGTAAACGGGAAAAACGCTGCTTACGTCACTAAGCTTACAAACAAGAACGCGTTTAGAGATATGAATGTGTAAAACTAAAATCACGGGCTGTAGCACCACTGGGATGGATGGATGGCAAAAGCCGGTATGAACTTCTTATTGTCCGACAGTCAGGCTGGGCATGGCATTTATTTAACCTAGCAAGGCTCGGCCACCTGATATTTACGTTTAATTAAACATATCAGTGCCTAAGGAAGGAAAAAAAATGAATAGTAGTACTTCATCATTCTGTATTACCAAATCACATTCAGCGTCTGTGGATAATATAAGAAAATATTTCTAGAAAACCATAATCCGTGTTGAAGTGATGTACGATTAAGCTTTTTTTGATACTTTTACAATCTAGTAACTAATGGATTCAAATAATTTGTAGTTCGTGATTATTTAAGGAGCGTTCATTTTTCTTAATCTTTATTCGTTGGTAACTGTTGGGGTTAATTGTCTACTCAGTCTTAGCTGCATCCTACGTATCTTACCAGATCTAGCACAGGCATAGAATTAGATCATTACAATATTAACTCCCTTTCCAAAGGGAGAAATGATAACGGGCTGGAACCACAATGAATACGCTAAGTCTGTTGTATGGTCTAAAAACCTTTCTGAAACGGAGGTCATCATTCTTCGCTGAAATCTGAAATTTGTTTCCTTCCGTATTTCTCTGGTCCAAAATTGGATGTAAAGAAAAGTCGGTCGTAGTTGGGGACATTTATTAAAAATATGCGATACTGCTTCGAAGGAGTATCCACAATTATGGTATCGAGGGTTGTAATTTAGACACGAACGTGCGAAATTTGTATGAATAAAAAAAGTATCTGTCCTACGCATTTATCGCAAGTTTGTTCCTACCTAGTTGCCTCCACAGATCATCGTGATTTCATGAGATGAACTTTCGCTCCAATGATTGAGTATTTTATCATTATCCCCTTCGAACACAATGTGTACATACGTACACATGACTATTTTTTTTTCACATGAAAATTTGTGGAAAAGTTTATTAAACAGTAGATAAATTTATCGACATCTTTTTGCTTATTATACACCTTAATTTTACGTTCTGAGGCAACGGCTATTTTTTTTCTTTTCTTAAAGTGAAAATCTAAATTTTTAAAATCAACTATGCAAACAGTTGTTTTTCATACAATTACACCCTTTTAATACCTGTTAACTATTAATTGTAACAGAAAGTAAAGGTAACTTAGTATGTAAGATATCTATTTATTATATTTTTAAGTCAGGCAGACATTTTAGATTTGTATTGCTAAGTTAAGTAAGTTTTTTTTATTTTTTTATATTAACTAGTACATTAACAAAAAAATGTTTACTTATATTTTTGGACAGAAAAATCGATTTTTGTATACAAATACGTGGAGCATCATTTTAAACAACAATTAATAATAGTTTTTAATATTATCCCGTGAACTGTAATGGCTCAATTAGGACACAACTCTCCGCTTTTAAAGTGTAAACAATTAATAAAACTCTCAGAACACAATAACTAAACGTACGTATGCAATTTTGTTTCCTTAGTTCCATTATAAATTAAATGTACTAAATGTTTGTAAGAGATTGTGCATTATTCAAATGAAAAAAAAAATGCTATGAATATTTATTAATCACATTGCAATAACGTAATTTTGTTTTTATAGTGCAACGTATATGCTTATAGCATAAACAGAGCATTACGGCACATTCTCTACGGTGGTGGTGGTTGGGGGGGTATCTGGAAACAGATTTTCTTGACGCCTTTATAGTTTACATGTCTTTTCATGGATTCCGAAGATTAAGAAGTGCAATATTTTTACGTGGCTCCGAGGCTCAGGTGCGACCCACATAGTTTGCCACATGTAACGAAAACGTAACCGTTATATGCTGGTGTTCCATTCAGATTCTCTTTTCGCCTACTACTTCTGTCCTTGGCAGTGAATTTTCTTTTGTGCATCCCGCGGGCTTTATAAAAAATCTCCTGCTATCTCGTTATGAAGCCGCATACAGTCAGATACTCCCTTCTATTTCAGTTAAAACAAAGTTGGTGCCAAAGCTGGTCTTTAAAGCGTTTCTGTGCGACATCTCTGTTATGTCTTTCAGCTCACACAAAGATTGATTTTTGCAAACGCTCGGGATTGTGCTTTTTCCAGCGTAACTGTTGAACCACAAGAAGTCCCTCTATATTGTCCATACCAGCGTGTTCTGTATGGGGACGTAATGGACTTTGTTTTCGAATCGCCATGTACATTCACATTTAGAACTAAAAGAACACGAAATCAGCCTTTCGAATTGGGAGTCTTTATCCGATCCAAAATTATTAAATTTATTTCCTCAACAAGTTATTCCATTAAGCGACGCTCGGTCACCTGGTACTTTCAATTTGAATCCAGAATGTCAAACATCACGATTTGGTAAGTAAATTCCTAGGTCGAATTTTCTTATTAAGACTATTCGATATAAAAAATATTAAATGTTGTAATGAAGATGTATGTAATTATTAATTTAACATCTGAAATATAAAAATATAAATATATAGTGATATATATAGTGATATTGTAATAACTAAATGGAGGCATTCAAGGAGGCAAGGATGTTTATACACAGGACATCACAAATACATTATAACAACATATATCTTTAACACAGTCCTTTTATCTGGCTGACACAGGGAGAGAGAGTGGAGGTCTGGGTTGCCAGCTACTTAACACAAATGGAGGTTGTGGCAATCACTATAGATATCAGGGTTGTTCTAAGAAGCTGATTCAGCGGACCTTTTCAGTGGACATCTTGTGACAAAGTTGTAGGTCCACAGGTAAGTATCGTTTCAAGCACATAGTCCTACTCAGCCTCATCTGTTAGGTACGCCCATGAAGAATCCTTGTAATATTTATCCACCACTACATCAGGTTTGCTGGAATTAATTCACCACCGTTCAAGTCACTCTCACTGATGTGGGCAGAAGTAAAAATTCTGTTAGGTTCAGAACTTGTAGCTGGGTTTTTCGTCATAACCACTGCCCCCGCAGGGCGCCGCATATACAGTTCATGCCGATCACCTGGATGCAGTTGCCAAGCATCGAGTTCAATTTTATGCCGCTGGCAAAGTCAAATTCGTTGTTTCTGTTTTTGGCCATTGTTAGTTGGGTATTCACAATTTAAGCCGACGACATCCAAGACAAGGAATCAGAAACGGTTATCAGGCTTTCATGGTTTGAGTTCTCATCAAGGGTACTGACAGATAAACATAGATCTTTAAAGTCCACAGCAGCAAGCTTGGACGCAAGCACAACGTAGTTTTGATCCTTTTGGCTAATAGAGGTCGCAGATACATTAGGAACAAAATCTTCTTACACATATCTGAGTTTCTAGTTAATTCATTTGTTTCTTTCCTTTGGATTGTTGTAATTGTTTTGCAATACATGTGTAATACCATTTCAGACAACTTGCTCCCCATCATGTTCGGCATTATTTTAATTTCTTCACGCATTGTGTCATACATGTCTTTTAGTGAGTCTTTCATAGTTTTTAAAAGCTCGCCGATATCTGGATCAACCTTATAAAAATGATGTTTCCGGATCCTCCACTTTATCAGCTAGAGCCTGAAGCTGAAGAAGTTTTCTGCGAATGTCTTTATTCTTTTGAAAGCGTTTCAGACGCCGCTACTCGAACTCTTTTTTCAATTCCTTCCTTTTTTCATAGATGTCATTTTCAATAAACTATTACCTAATGCCTCCGTTGAATTGCCCTATCCCACTTCCAGACACCAACGTAAAATATGAAGGGAGAAAACCCAAGGAAGCAAAGATGCTTATTCATAGGACAACACAAATACATTAAAACAACAGCTATCTTTAGCACAGTCTTTTCACTTCGGCTCTCGACTTGGGGGAAAATCGTTCTTCTTTCTAATGTTAGATCCTTCCTAGTCTTGTTTCTAGAAGTGCGCACCTTTTGCACTAGCCTGGATGACATAGCGCATGACAGAGTTATAACCATAGACAAATATTATATCTAGACGGGACATGGAGACTTTTTAAAACTACAAAAATGTCGTGAACATTTTTTAAAAAGTTTGATCAATGGAAACACACAGGAAATGGCTTTGTTTCATATATTGGTGTGAATATCTGAGAAATGATTTTGCATTATTACTAAACTTTGAAAACTAAAGATCACTACTATGATTTATTGGGGCGACTCCCCTTTGCGCCCAAAAAGGAGTTTACGTACATAAAAACCTATATGTAGATAGATTCTACGTGAATCGATCAGTCGCGGATAAGGATTTTTTCCAGTTTCCCGTCTAGGTATAATATATGTCTATGGTTATAACAATATGTAGAAATGTGGGCCTATACAGTAAGTTTAATTTGTGAAAAATCAAACTAGATCGATAAATTGTGGTACAAATCTTTCTCCTTGTAAAATGTTTTACATGTTTCGGAAATTCCTTCAGAGTTGAAGATAGTTATTTCCTAGTCCAAACCTCCCGCAGGACGACGGGGGATGGGAGCGGGCAGGGTTTGAGCCCGGGACCATCGGTAAATCGATACGACAGTCCAGCGTGCAAACCGCTCGACCAGGCAGCCATCCATCTAGATCTAAGACTACTTGATTTTTTTAAATAACAACAATACTACAAGTATTTATTAGAACATTTTGAAGGATAGAATATAAATGCATTACATTTATTACTAAAGGTAGTCTACATCTATTAATATATCTAATTAAATAATTTTTTACAAACACTACTACTTTCAGAGATCATAGAATGGGTTGTCTGATCTAGATAGGTAAACCAGTGACTTTCAGAACTAAAGTCCTCGGTCAACATGCTTGACTAGATTCATGACGCGTCGGACGTAATCATCTTCATTTTGAAGTAACGTCTGTATTATATACGATGCGATCACATATCTTTCAGCATCAATGGCAACTTTGAGATAATATATTTGATCAATGATGTAGGCTATAACTGTCTAAAAGATAATTTTATACACATAATTTTAAATGTTGCATTATTAAAAATAACTTATAAGTTTAAACATTGCATTTGTTCATTTTTGTTTCATTGCTTTTATTTCTGAAAACATACAAAGTCATATATTACTGTTGACGATGTGTTACAACGGATCACTGCCTGGTTGTGTGGTGATCATCTGTTCGAAACCTGCCTGATTTGATCACTAATGTCAGTCAGGAGGTTTTGGCTAGGACAAAATATTACTACTTAATAATGGTTACACACAGTGACATCTGTCAAATGTTAATACTAACAGATCGCTGCCTGGTCATTTGATATGGTACAGTTTCAAGATCCCATCATGATAGTCAACTTTATTAATCATGTCTCTCTTGTTCCATCCCCTCGATATCCTGCAACTGGCAGATCGTCTAAATCACTCATTTTAATAAAAAAAATATACGAATTTATTAGATATGTTAATGATATATACTAATTATTTATATTTCAACATATTTTTAGATTATTTCGCCCCCCTCCTCTAGTGTGTTAGTCAATTTGGTGGAATGGGTAGGTGACGATGACATTAATCCCGTCAACCTGCCATAATATTTCGAGTGAGGGGGGTGGTTGAATACATCTACTGCATTTCCCACCTAAATCCCTTGAGGAGGGGGCATTCCTAATTTTTTTTTTTTTATAAATCATAGCTTGTGAATGAAAGTAGTTGAATTTCTATAAGCTTTTTATATTATATCGCTATATTTTTGGTATCTTATCATTAGTTAAGGTTGGGGGTTGGTAGGATTGCTTCTACTGACCTCCACACTCTAGCCTTTTGAGTGGACGGTGGCGGTACTATTTTTATGAAAAAATCATAGTTTGTGAAACAATATTGTTAAATATCTATATAAATATAAGGCACATAGTGATGTTTTAACCCATTCGTATATTATGTCATTAGTAAATATAAAATGAAATAGTGTTGTACCAGGTGGAGAGGCGATGCATGCAAAGCGCTTTCCGCCAATCGGACAAACCATTTTTTTTTCTTTTTGTATTTCGTGACGAATTTATATAATAAAATATTATGTACACTTAATAATTTATATATGCTGTAAATTAAATTCTTATATCGAGTCGCTCCTTAATGCCTAAATGCAATTATTAGCAAAAATTTAAAAAATGAACCAGGATTAACGTTTTCACTCTACCGCCCTCTCCCCTTTCCAGACGCAAACATGACGTTTTAAAACAGATACGTCAAAAATGGCTTTGTAATTATTAAAGAATTGAATAAATAAAAAGACATTGAAGAACAGATTGCGCAATGTGTTATGTGATTATTAGCATGATTGAAATAGATGGCCTGATTATAAAATTTCTCCGGAGAGACTCTTTGCAATATTTTAAGCATAAAAAAATAAAATAATTAGAGTGGTCAAGGTTAGATCTTCATCGATGTCATACACACGGAATCGAATATAAAAAAATAGGTTTGTTCCAATTATGGAACCATTAAAAGATATTCTTGGTTAAAATTGCAGACTCTATGCTAAAAGTAACAGTTATAATAAGGTTTACACCTCACTGTCAGTTCTAATGGTCTAGGGTATGTCGGGTCCTCACATGACTGTTATTAACTTTCTGCCGGGGTTGAGATATAGCCGAGACTCATCTGCCTTGGCAACCGCAACAGAATAACAAGTAATAAGTAGTAATTAACAATAGCAACTACAACAGCTAGCAACGTATACTAGTAGATAATGCTGTTGTATATATCAAACAAGATTTAATGAGCTAATGATATATTGAGGCATAATTAATGAGTAAATATCAGTAATGCATTTATCATTTACAAGTCTAGTACAAGTACATTCGAAACAATATAGGGCACATCAGTGTCGACGTTGATCAGGGCTAGCAACGACCAAACCAAACAACTTCGAGCTTGACTCCACCGTCCCTAAGCCTGCGTCCCTATTACGAAAGATAAATATTCCGATCGCCGTTCACACGATCCTAGGAACAACGAATTAAAACTACAACATGATGAATAGTAAGTAAATAACTAACTTACCTAATACTGGGGAAGAAAACATTAAACAGACACTCTCAGCGGAGATCCAACATCCGGCCACACAGAAGCAAAGCTAGGAAGCAAATGACATCTACAAAAGCGCAAAAGCACGTTCTTAGAAACGAAACTTATGGTACACTAAGGAAAACACAAAGAGAAGATACGCTTGACAGTGACTACATAATATATCTTATCTATATCACATTATTACATTAAAAAATAATATTACATAGCCAGTACCTAAGGCCTACATAAATTACTTAGTGTTGAGGCGTTGCATTAGACATATATAGTGTTAGCTTGAGTTAAATGTAGCTGTTATTTAACTCGATATTACTTTAGAACATAGGCGTAGTCATAAGGAAGGAGCATGATTACCCTGCGCCACTCTAAACGGGGCGCCACACGCAAAAGGAGCATCAAAAGATTTCAAAAACAAATATGGCATTCTGGAAACCTTTTTTTAGCGGAAAACGGCTTTGTTTGCACCAAATGTGGGAAAATATGCTGGTCGCAAATGGGTCTGCGTAAATATGTGAAGCACTGCATTCATAATTAATCTTCTAAATCTAAAATCTTGTCATCTTGACCTTAAATTATATTTGTATAACATTGAAGGTACAATTTTAAAGCGTATTTCAATAAGCTTCCTAAAACGATGCCTAGATTTTTTGGTAAAATAATTATTTTAATAGCTAAAAACTATAGACACTGGCTCTTGTTTAAAGATATATTGAGTGGAATAAAGTTCCATAATTTATTCACGAAGTGTCATTTTTTTTGTAGATTTTTTTTATGGATCCTTTAAATGAATAAGCTTATTTGAAATGTAATAATAGGTGTGACTAGTTCTTGTCTTTATCATTACATGTAAAAAATAAATAGATAAAAGTGACAAATTTAAATGAAAAAATTTTTCTTTAACATGTGTAGACCTACCAACTTCTAATTTTACATTCCTTTTTACATCCATATCAAGAAATATTGTTTGAAGCACAAGTACATTAGCTAAGCAATATTAGATATACTACATTTTCGATACAGATTCATATATTAATTTTAGAAAAAAATAATCGATTATAAAAATTAAAAAAAAACAAAACTAAACATGTAACTGAGTTTTTTATTTTTCACCACAAACATAAAAAAATTATTGTAGATATTTTAGTTCAGTATTTTTTTGTATTGTAATCTTATTATTGAACACAATTATTTATACGCCTATATTTCATAATGTTCAGGGAAAATATGGTGGGGCGCCTATAAAGTACCTTTTTCCAGGCGTGTTACGCTTCTGGGTTTAAGGACAAAAGTAGCCCATAGTTTTTTTGTCACATGATTGTCACATGATTATAACTAGTTGCATTATAAAAAAAAATTCCCGATATGATGAATCTATTTATCTATTTTCTCTCTCTGTGTGTATATACATAAATATTTACAGTGGAACCTCGAGATACCTAGATACGAGTAATTCGAGATACGAGCAGCATCGAGAGCGAAATTTCTGTTCGTTTTACGAGCGACAATTCGAGTTACGAGTCGAGCTTAATTGCTAAAACATCTCGACGATGATCGTGCGAATTCGGATCTTTCCGTTTTCACTCGAAATAGGAACCATAATTGTCTGGGGGAAAAATGTATCAGCCACTACTTGAACAAATACAGCACCATTCGCCCCTACCACAACAAAGGCTCGTCTCGGTAGCCTGAGTGTTGTAGATAGCGGGTTTAGTGATTTCAATCGGAATTACTCCTCTGCATCATGCGTCCTATCACGGGAGTATCATGGGTTTTGTTTATGCTGTTAATAAAGTTTTGTTTACGTAGCCTTGGTTCTGTGCAGTCAACTACTCCCCACCCCCTCGCTCCCTCCTCACCCGCACTCGGTTAGTCGCAGTTGTCAGCAACCCAAATAATATTCTGTACATTTACCATTGCTCTTCACCAGGGTGGGCAAATTATGGCCCGCGGGCCACATGCGGCCCGCCGAAGTATTTTATACGGCCCGCGTAAAGCTAAATAAATCATTGTAAATATATATAGAAATTCTTGAAACTTTTTATTCTTATCACTTGTAATACAGAGGCTAAAGAAACATTGTTTCTAAACGTCTTTCTAAAGAGTTTAAAAAAACAACAACGAATATTTTAATTAATAACAATACTATATAAACTCAGTAAAAAACAATCCCTGGCCAGTATTTATTCCGTTCTATTAAGAGAGTTGGGTTGGCTTATACAAGATGGCAAGGGTAGCAACTGATGGAGCTTTGACTTGGAAAAATAACCTTTTTAGTAAAATAAAGAAAAGATCCCAACCATAAACTAGTAACTGGAAAGTTTACACATAGATACATTGAATTCATTACAATGTGAAAGTATTCTCAACAGGAAACACTGAGTACACATGCCACTACCCCCAATAGTGCTACCACCGGATTTATAACAATATATTGTAATAGATGCCTGTCTGTATTGCAGTTAAATGTTGATGATAGTTAAATTGTGACAAATTATTCAGCGAGTTTCTGCCTTTCTTCTTCGGGTGTATTCCAGTGTATAAACTAAAAACACACACTCAAGTATTCTCAATTAAAAAGGTGAAGAGATGAGTTTAAACACTGAAAACAATGAATAATATATTTAATCCATGAAAAGTCTATAGTATAAGTCTCTGTAAAAAAAAACACGTCTTTACCCTATAAAATCATATCGCCAAATGATTTTCAGACTTCTAGAAACCTCCAACCCATCCAAGTCCAACCATCACTAGTCCCGTACAATATACGTCTTTGTCACCACCTCAAAGTTGGTGCCATTGGGTGGACACCCCAGTTTGTATATTGTGAACCCAATTCACTACCATGTTGTGAGAATGTGAATACTTTTAATCATATGTGAACAGTGAGTTGAGAGAGAAACTTTGAAGCAGTCACTAGTATGTAGTTGTTACAAGAAGTTGATTTGATAAAGTTGTTTAAGTTATTTGTAATGGACTGAAGTTATTTACTATGAGTATTTTGTGAATCATTCGATCATTGGATATATTGCAATAATTCTGAAGTTTGTGTATCATTTTCTACAAGTGGTGTATATATTTGTACTTATTAAAGTATTATTTGTGTCTGCTATACAAACAGTCATTTCCTCATTTACGAGTGGTGTTAGTACGTATAGATTATATAGAGTATCGATCCTGACGAGTCTACAATTAACAAGTTTATGAATGAACCCGCATGTCACCTCCACGCCTACAGTGAACGCAGTAATACAGTAACATTCAACTATATATAACCCATGGTGACAGTCTTCTATGGTGCGTCTCTATCTAACTATTAATATAAGCTAAGTGCCTAACAATATATAGACATACATACAGACATATATAATTCTTTTCAGTTTGGACAACAGGAATTAAAGGAAAGATCACTCTTTAAATATGTGATTCGGACTAGAGTTACCCCACCCTACTCTAAGGGCGAATAAATAGGGGGAAGGTGGAGAACAAGTAGTATTCACCCGTCACTATATAGCAGGGCTGACTTAAATTGTAACCAAGAAGTCATAGCAAGATCATTCTTGTAATTTCCTTAAGTTGGATTAGAAATACACCACGTATTTTAGCGACGAAAAAAAAAGGATAAGGGGGGGAATAAGTAATTTCATTACTATTCACCCATCAATATATTGCAAGGCCGGATTTACCATTGTGGGACCCTATGCGAAACGGATTTCGCGGCCAAGTTTGGGTAGGGATACGGACCGTAAGTGAAAAGTAAGAGTTTGTGATCCGTCTTGGCATTTAATTCATTCCTTACAACGTACAGAATTACTTTTCGAGCCTTGAGTGTAGCGAAAAAATAGAGCATATAATAAAAATTATATTTCCTACATAGATCCCGCTCAATGGAGGCAATTATCAAATCTTTCAATCTATATACAAAAATTGTTGACCTCAAGTAATTCTTCTAAGTTTGAGGCGCTAGAAGCTTCTTTCACCGAAAAGATGTCCACGTATGTTTCGAGATGACCTCATCCCCTTTTGGTAACCGCGTGACACGGGAAAGGCCTTTATCCCGTTTCCAGGATAAGAAATTGGATTTTCACTAACCCTCTCTATCTGGAGTTCCCCATGACTAGGTCATCATTTAGTCACCCCCGGCTTGTTATTTTGCACGGTCCTCACAGCAGCGACATAAGTTCCTCTTCTCACGCGGACAGGAGGCCCGAGCCCCACAAAGGGGGTCCTCCATAGGTCTATAATATACTACCGCACCAGTAAGGGGGATCATCACCACTCGTATGGCCCTCGTTGGGGAACGGATCGGTGGATATCGGGCTAGTTAGCACTTCCCGATCACTTGAAGATACACTTGCTAGAGCATACACTGGGAGCAGTGTTTAATCTTGTTCTTAGCCTATCCACTTTCCAGGGCGAACGTTTCACAAAGGTGCGACGATGAGGCGACCGGAGCTGTATGTATCTAAGATGACATATCTACTTTATACTGTAACATTTGTACATACAAAATGTGCTCCATTCATTTCATATTTAAATCAAAATAACCTTCAAATGTGTGTTTCTAAAAGTATGTTTACATACATCTAAACATGTTTTCAAGAAACAAATCGGTTCTTTTGCAAAGTAGTAAGTGCCTGTAAATTTGTATTAGAATATTTTTCAAGTAAAACATTATTCAAACATTCTTTTTTCAATAGGAGGAAAAATAAGCTGTAGACAAGAAAACGCTATTGGCGTCGTAGCTTCGTCCCAAACCCCACTGGGAGGAGATTACAGCGCTTCCCCAGACCCCATAGTCATCAAAAGAAAGACCTCAACATTTTGTTGTTTCGCCAAAGGTTGA
>JADKLZ010027718.1:52279-63547 GCA_021533235.1 Biomphalaria straminea | reverse complement strand
TTAGGTGTATAAATTATTAAATTGAACCATTTTATAACATGATATATGTTGCGTGCCTATTCACGGTGTTGAAAGATAACTTGTCACGAAACCAAATCACCAATGAAGGCCGAACAATAATATAGTAAGCCGACGCTGCTTCAACAATTAATAACGTTTAATGCTCAAGAAGGGACCCGTCGTTGTCGTTCGATTCGATTTGTTCGATTCTAGTGTCTTGTCTTCTATCTCAACAGCGTCTTGTTTTTTGATAGCGTCAAATCTCTTCTCTCTTTGTTTTTAATCTAACCTATCGTCACTTCCGTCACTAATGAAAACTTATCCCTTAATTATCCCCGAAATAAATCTACACTCTAATCATGTCATAACAATATATATATATATATGGTTAGGGTTTAAAAAAAAGCGCCCTCCTCCCCACTCCAAAGCTCTGCTAGTGGTTGTATGTACATATCACGCATATTTGTTTTTTTTAAATTTGGAATATCTCTGGATTATTTATATTGTCATTACTTTGAGATATTAATTCGTTATTGTATTTTTGGGAAAAACATTTAGATGTTTTAATATAAATATTATTTTTAAAATTGTTTCTTTAAACTGTAAATATTCTATTATTTATTATTGTTGAATGATGCTCATGTTGTTTTTTTTTAATTTTATTTGAATATATTATAAACTTTTTTTTTACATCTAAAATTTGTTATATTTAACTCTTTCTCTCCGTAATTATTTACCACATTCTAATGGAATCAACGCTGGTATCGTCAGTTAGGAGAGAAAGAGTTAAACTAGCAAAATTTAGCATTAGTTTCGAATGAATATAACACAAAAGAGATTGAAACAGAGAGCTTTATACATGCAAGAGAAACATAGTAGTCAACAAATTTATAACAATTACAACCAATCTGTATTATATGTATTGTACGTCTTGTGGCACAGTCATTTCACTGTGTAAGTTGTCAAATGACTAAACAGGACGATTCTTAATACACAGCTGCAGTCACGTGTTCAGCATATGTAATCACTAGGCGCTGTAGAAAAGCTAGTATTCTTTTTACTTGTATTTGAATTAAAAGAGCAAAAAATGGCGTTCAATGAAAAGCTGGCAGGATAACATAAACAAAGAAGTATTTAACTTCTGACTGGAAAAGGAAAAATGCAAGTTGTTTCAACATATTTCTGGTGCATATTATGACAGAAACTGTTGAAATATTAATTCCTAGTTTGACCGTAAACAAACGGCATATTCCCAATCTAACTTTTGTTGATGACATAGATCTCATTGGAGAAAATGTAGATCAGGTATAAGAGCTTACTTTAATAATGGATAGTGCAACCACGCCTGTTGACATGGCATTAAGTTCAGAAAAAAGCAAACTACTATAGTGTAAAATATAATACAATACGTTGCAGATAGTCAAATGGCCAAACAAAAATAGTTGATTCATTTAAATACCTATGGACGAATGTAACAAGAGATGGATGATAAAAGATATGTTACAAACCGCCTCTTTCTCTCTCTCTCTCTCTCTCTCTCTCTCTCTCTCTCTCTCCCTCCACAAAAATTTTAATATTTAATAATTTTATATTTAACAAAAAAATTAAGTAAGGAGAGATGCAACCGATTTATAGCATTGAAATGTTACAACAAATATTGAACTAGAGCGCAACTCTTTAGAAACATGAAAGACATTAATCATAAATAATAAACATCGATTTACGAAAAAGTTATTAATCGATAGATAGATAGACAGATAGATAGATAGATAGATAGATAGATAGATAGATAGATAGATAGATAGATAGATAGAAAGATTGATTGATTGATTGATGGATGGATGGATGGATACATGTTTTATTAAATATAAAGTTATATTGAAAAATAAATTTGTTAGTCTCATTGAATCCTATCCACTATAAAGAAACCTACGCAATAGTAAACTAACATTTTTTTAATGGACAGCTGGGGATGACGTTGGAATACAGGATTCGGGAAGCCAACAACATTATTCGTAAATATTAGTGAATTATTTTAGTTTTTGTTCTTCTATGTCAATGGCATTGTTATATATTTAAAAAAAATTGATGCTAGTAGCGTATGTAAAAATTTTAAACTATTCGGTGTGTAATGGAGATTGACATATTCAATTTTTTTTTAGTTGAAAAGTCAAGCTTTGTCGTTTAATCACATATTTCTTTAATCTGTTAAAAAATCTAATAAAAAATTTATATAAAAAAAAAAAAAAAATTCAAAATTTTTTGTATTGGTATTTTTAGTGATCTGATAGAGTATCAAATAAACGATCAATTAAAACCCTACCATTTATACAAGTGAAAATTGTAGATTAATTTATATCAACCTATTTTTCAGTAATAAAGTTTCATTGTTCATATTAAAAATCAAATGAATATGTATTATTACAGCAAGCAGAAATGAAAACCTGATAGTAGTTAACTTACAAAACCCTTTACTAACCGCACGCGATGAACCATTCGGATGATGCATCTGTGAAATCATTCATTTCAGGAAATGATTCACGATCTTTAGAAACAAAAGTGTTTTTTTAAAACCAATTATAAATAAAAGGCATACACAGTTATTGTTTTGCTAACAACTTTTTTTTCATTATCTGTTAACAATATTTTAAGATAAAGTTTAACTAAATATAAAAAAGGCTCAATTATGATTATTGCATTTTACTTCTTACAATCAATACATAAAGCATTATAGTAAATAAAATGTATAAGTGTTTATAAGTCTATACATGCAAACCAGATTTTATAAGACGAAGAAACAGATGACCTTAAAATCATATGAGCTATAGACCGCAAAGTCCAAAATGAAAACTTTACTTAACTGATGTGCAGTTCAATATTGCTTGCACCGAAAGCTTCTGCATAAACAGCGCTATTAAATTTAATAATTCACACCTAGAATTAGATCGTGGTTTATAAAAGTTTGGGCCCACTACGGCCGAATAGCTTGTAGTGGCCTAAAGGTAGGCTCTACTTTTCCCGACCCTCATACAAACACATTTTTCAATGACTAATCCTTCAGAAGCATCTATCTCTAATCCAGACTTATGACAACCTTTTGTATAATGCAAGACTGAGTAACCAAAATTAAAATTTAAATGATCCTTGTAAGACATTTGCGGACGACGCAGCACTGGTGATAGCTATCACGTCATATATAAAAGCAATAATAATTAGGCACAGAATAGATAATGTTTACAAAGGTGAGATGAATGAGTTGTAAATGATTGTTTTTCGAAACGTGTGACTAAAGTTCGAATCCTGGTGGAAAAAGAGACTTTAAATTTTATTATTATACGGCACCTCTGAGCCACCCAGCATTAGTTTGGGGAAAGGCGGTTGATCGTTGTGCTGGCCATATGACACCCACGATAACTTTGAGCCAAAAAATCTCACGAGCTTTACGTCATCTGCCTCATAGATCGTAAGGTTTTAAAGGGAAATTTACTTGCTAATTAATGTTAATATCTTTGGTAAATATCTCGTAATTGCAATTTTAGAACCCGCAAAGTGAGAATACGGAGCATTTTCTTAAAAAATAAAAAAAAAATAATAATAATTGGAATAACAAATGTGATATGCAGGGCTAACATTGGTAGGGTGAGCTATCAAACTAGTTTACCTTGTTATTGAATACGAATACCTTCGACAAAAAATGTCAGAATCAGTAAGTAATGTAGGTGTCACTTCTCCTCTACAGTTAGATGTGAGTCACTTTACAAAGGAAGAAACTGTATGGTGTGTCATCGCAAATCCACTTCCTACTGTCCTATTTGCTATTCACAACACTACAGTTACGCAAGAGTTATGCCTATGTATATAGCAGTATTGTAAAAATAAAAAATGAAAAAAATATTATGTTTTGTTCTTCAGTTTTATTAGATACATTATGTAACAATGAGTGCTAAGAATTTTAAGAAATCATTTTTAATTCTTATTTCGCTAATTCAGTATTCGGGTAAGTATTTGATATTTTCATCTAAATTTAATGTTATAGAAGGCATGTGGCAATTTATATTTATTGCTTTAAAATAATCAAGTCAATACAAATATCAACAACCTATTTAGATAGTTACGTAAATTAAACGGCACTTGATAAATGTGTCGAATTACTCATTGAGTGCCATTCCTAATATATTACTCACTTTAAAAAGGACAAAAAGTATTGTAAAGTTCCCCTTCCATACATTGTGGTCTAATGGGTAGATGATGTAAAGTCATCTGATTATGTGGTCTAGGTTTACGAGGGAGGCATGTGGCCAGCACATAGATAAACCGCCTTTAATTTTCCCCAAGTAAATGTCAGGAACCCATTAGCTCTCTCCCTCTCCGTAATTAGTTTTCACGTTCCGATAGAATTATTAATTTTGCTCATGTGTATTTCACTATCCTGTTATGATTAACATATGTGTTAGTATATTGTATGTAAATCAGAAAATGTTAAATTAGGTATGTATCTATGCTCAGACGCACCCAAGAATCACGAAAAAAAATCCGAGTCTTCGCCAGGATTCGAACACGGGATCCCCGCTTCAGCACCAAGCGCTTCTTACTCACTGTATTGGTACTTTTTTTTTAAGTTTTAGAATATAAAATATATGAATTTTGTTTTATTGTTTGAAATTTCAAAGTCTGAAACCATTGTGACATAATCAATGAGATCTTTCCTGACATTGAGCTTTGTTTTTTTTTTACCAAGCTTATATCAGATCACACACAATTTTAGATCAAGCTCTAATTTTTGCACAATTATTTCTTTTATCTGACAAAACAAAATTAATTTTAAAAAAAGTTAATTAACTATTGTTAATTAATTATTCTGTTTTGATACGTCGAAAAAGGAAAAGGATGGCAGCGGTTTCGATTCGAAATCATCAAATAATACTCCAGAGCGCATGCCACACTACCGGGTCTTTTTTAAAGCTTTATGTGTATATGCTATTATTTTTTAGATGATGGTTCAATTTAAAAAATAAATAACTAACAAAAGAACTAATTGTAACAAGAATTCTCCTTGTATATTTCAGCTCAGTTTACTTTATCTTGTCCACCCATCCAAGAGACCTCTACGGCTGTTATATCAATAGAAATGCCAGTATCAATTAAAACATCACGTATATATTTTCTAAAAGATGGTTCAGAAATTATGTCCTGCACATTGTACGCATGTTTTTTTGGGAAGAACACTATAAACTATTCAAACATTTATTACAAAAATAAAACAACGTTGGACAAATATATATTTACTGTAGACATCTCTTCCAATTTGCGCTGGAGTAGGAAAAAGGACTCAGCTGTAGGAGAATGGAAAGTTTATTCGGCAATGAAAACTCACAGTCGGATGTGTGACTTACGAGTATACGGTTTGTAAAATTATAATTTAGATTTAAAAATTGGAAAAGTTTTCAAGAATTATTTTTTTCACTTTGAAGATTCTAATTAAAGTTACTAGTTTAGAATTACCGTTTTTTTCTTCCAAATAATTAATTCCATTTATATAGGAATACTGTAATCTTCTTTTTTTAAAATAATGTCTGTATTATATAAGGTAAGATAAGAATAATAAACAATGTTATTTCCTTTTTTTTACTTATTGTTGTAATTATATATGTTTATAGTTACTCTAAAATGACACTTATATTAGGAAGCCCCCCCCCCCAAACCTCAGGAATCGATGTATAAACATGTGGTTGGAAAAAAATGGGGAGGGGGGAGGCTAATACATTTTAATGATCCTATTTTGTAGAAATAAATCCATGCATACAATTATTGAAAATGTTTTTATGTCGATAATGTGGGAAGGCCTCTGTATTATGTAAACCGGAGATTGTGCAATATTTTATTTACTGAAGCAATGTAAAGTCTGATAAAACCAAAGGCGAATATCAAGCTCTTATATAGTTCTACTTAATAAGAATTTTACAGCATTAACAATTTATTGCAGGATATAATTAAATGTTTTTAACGTAACTGCTTACAAGTGACAGTGAAGAAATTTTTGTTGTCCCAATCCATAAAATAACAAGTTAATACGAATTCTTCAATGTAAAGCGATTGAGGAAAGGCTTTTAGACTGTATGGGCATTGTAAAAAAAAAAGGTTTCTATTAAAGTCCAATGGCATTAAAAACATCGGGTTAGCATCCTTATTCTGAGATAATAGATTCAAGGAATTTAAAACTACTGACAGATGTAAGCTTTTACCCTCAAATAATTCATTGGGTATTGCACTTAATGGTTGTGTTTGTTTTAAACATTGATTTGCGTATCATATGTTACAAAAGTCTTTATATGCACATCACAGCGGCATCTAATTCTTGTTCTGTCTTACAGAACATTTATGTTGTTCGCAAAGTGCAAGATAGTAATTCTTCCTTCAATGCTTTAATGACATGCCATTGTTTACTTTAATTATATATTTATTCCAGCTGTGTACGGAGAACCAGTGTGTTTGTGGAATCAATACAAACTCGAATGTTTTTTATCTAAAGTGTATCCCAAGGCTATATGTAAATTCAATTTTACATACATCGACGTAAGATTTCATTTATATTTGTTAATCCTTTTAACGTCGTCTTTAAATACTCACTTTAAAAATAATTACAATAAATTCTACCTAAGATGTTGTCACAATGTGGTTTTCATGATATTATAATGACTTAAGAGAGGCAACTCAACGAGGCAACGATGTTTATTTACACTGACATCACAAGTACATAAAACAACATCTCCCTTTAACACAGTCTCTTCATATCGGCTCTAGACTTGGGTGGAACTTGTTCTCTTCCTTCTTATGTCATTATTCTTTTCAGTTTGGTTTCTGGCAGTGCACACCTTCAAGAAACCCAGAAATTTGTATTTCTGCGCACATAAGTGAGAGTGACTTGTGGAATTAATTCCAGCGAAACTTGATGTAGTGTTCGATGAACATTACAAGAATGCTTCATGGGCATACCTAACAGACGAGGCTGACACAAGCTATATGATTGAAACCACTAGACTCCCACTAACATTCCCTGTGTGACCTGGCTGGCATCAGCGAAAATCGTCAGGAGGTCGACGGCAACGACCACGATATCGTGTCAACGTAGTCAGGCCAACCGGAAGAGGAGAAAGCGACAGCCGCGGAAAACTGTGCAGATTGCTTCGTGAGCTACAGGCACCCTACCGTCTGCCGTTACCACCGATCGACCTCAACCTGAAATGTCAAACCTCTATGTTGTTATAATGTATTTGTGATGTCCTGTGAATAAACATTTGTGCCTCCCAGAGTTGCCCCACTTAAGTTTTTACATTTATAAATACTAATTTACTAATAGTAATAAAATTACAATTTGCAATGCCTCAAGAAAAAAAAAACAAGGAATAAGTAGAAATAATAGAGTCTAGATCTATAAATAAAATGATGCAGTTTAGTTTCCAGATTAATCATCAGTTCTATATCATTGTTTGGATTTCTCAATGTTCATATCTTGCTTCTGTAGCTATGAAGTAGTGAAAGACCTTAAGATCTAAGATTAGAATATTGTGAGTGTAAAAAAGAAAAAAAAAAGATATGTTAATTATAAATTAAAAATAATCCATACATCTTATTTCGTTTGCATTACATGAAAACAAATTATATTAACGCATAAAATTTCGATTAAAAAACTCTTTTTCTGGTGTAAAAAACATAGCAATTGAAGAGCGTGATCAGTTTACTAATGCTCAAATACATTTAAGAATTATATTTGTGATAATAATAAAGTTTGACCATATTCTATTTGTGTTTTGAAATGTTTCAACATCGCAATAGCGTCGCTGCATAAGTCACTATGTACTGCAATATTAGAAATTCGTTGCGGTCATGAGACTTTTAGTCGAGCATTGCACTGGCCGAAATAATATGAACGTCCCACGAAGCTTTTCTCTTGACTTAGTGGTTTAATCTTGTAAAATCAACGCAAAGGAAACAGACACAATACAAATTGAATGTGTGTATTACAGAACCAAGCGAGTATCAACAAAGATTCAGAATAACACAAATTTCAGTTCCGCCTTTCATCACCCATATTTCATATTACTTAATACTCTTTCTAGCGCACTGGCACGCAGTGGTAGACTCACTGTAGGGATCGTGTATACGACTTTTAACTTAAAATAAACCCCGTTTTAATCATTAAGGTTTTTTATTGAAATATGTTGTTTTTTTTTAATTTCAATTTTCTTTTTTCAGGATGAAAATTTTGACGAGGATTTAACGTACCAGCATTTAGAAGTTGAGAACGGAACATATTACAATACATCTTGTATATATTGGACTACTGCATCTTATGGAATTCAAAATGTCTCTGTAACAATTTACCCAAATGTTACAGGTCAAAATAGTGATATACAATATGGGAAGACTATAACAGTACAGACATTTGGTAATTTTACATGTATTTTATAGAATTTTTTAAATTTAGATTTTAAAAAACTACAAATCAACCTTTAAGTTATGAAGTTTAAATACAGAAAAGGACTTGATGTAGACAATGGCACTGATCGTAATCTTTGAATAGATTGTCCTGAGAATTCCATATCTGGTGAATCAGAATTAATCTGAGACTGTCTCAACACTACTGTACTAATGTAGTTTATGTGCGTACATGTTACATTTGTTCCGCCAAATTTTCAATGTCAAATTGATAAGGATGCAATATAAATATGGTGAATTAGAAATAAAAAAGTAAATTAATGCACCTCTTTAAGATAAAATTTCATTTATTTTTAATTAGTGATTAGGAGAAATAGCCTACATTTTTCAATTATATAATGACAATTTGTTTTGTGATTAAACCTAAAATTTCGGCAATGCATTTCAGATATTAACATTATGAAAACGATGTTATAACATTATTTAAAGCACATATCTAAGCTTATTAACAAATATAAGTTTACGTTGAGGGTCGACTAATATTGGGTAATTGTAAAAAGGGTCGCCGAGCTAAAAATGTTGTGAACCGCTGTGTAAGTGCAAATGTCGCGCTATTCTTTGGGCCTTTTGATGTGTAGATCTAAGTGCGTGTTGGTTGTATATGGTGGGCTCCCTCTAGTAGTTCCCTGTAGATCTATGAATAAGACTGCTTTATTGATCCTATTGAATGTGTAGTTAAAAGGACTCTTTTCTCATATAAAAAGAACACAACAAAAACATTAATATAAATAGAACCGTGCTTGTTGGTGGTATGGGGCGGGCTCTCTCAAGTAGTTTAGCAGCATTTTTTTTCTGAAAGGCATACTTTATATCAGTCCTTTTTTAAGCGGCCCCCGTAAGGAGAAAAGCCGCTATTACGTTTGTGCAAAATGTCCGTCTGTCCGTCTGTCACACTCAGGGCGCCAAAACTAGAAGAGATACGAAAAATATTATTTCATCATTAAATGCGGCTTGAAAAGTTTAGGTGCAACGGCTACTTTTAGTTTTCTGAAAGCAAACCGTTTAATTTATAAAATTAATTATGCAAGCGATTTTTTAATAACAATACACCAATTCTAAAACAATTACGTAAATGTAAGGGAGGGAATGTTACTATAAGAAATGTACTTTACATGTAAATATCAAGCACATTTTTTAAATGAACTTTTTATGCGACTTTCGTGTACTAGCGTAAAGCCCGGCCATGACATGGTTCTAAACCAATTTCTTAAACTTTAAAAAAATGTTTAGTGCTCCCATTAGAATGAAAGAAGATTATTTTTGTGCGTTTTGTCTGTTGGTTGGTCTGTCCGTCACAATTAGATTAAAAAATAACACTAAATGCTTTTGAAAATATCATTTAACCTTTAATGTTCCTTCAGAAATATTGCGATAGTTTAAGTATCTATAATAGATTTTTCCGGATGTTTATGTCTAGATCTACATAGAAATGTTATAATAAACTAAAACTAATCTTCTATTTTTTAAATTTAATATTATCTGGTTTTTTTTTTTAACGTAAATCTTACCTAAATTACATCCAAATTATTAATAATAATAATTAATAAGATACATATTAAGAGTGCTAAATCAAAAATTTAGCTTATGTAGATCTACATCCCTACAGATCAATGCTGAAAGATTATTTAAAATCGCTCGTGTGACATATTGTATATATCAGGCTATTAGTTTGTAACCAGTTTGTTATTAAGTTAAGAGCAATGCCTTGTCGTGCGGTTAGCGTGCTGAAATGATTTACGTTTCGAATATTCCGATTCCGACGGGGGCCGCCTCTGTAATCTTGTTTCTTTATTCTGTTCGCAAAGACAACTGATGAATTTGATACATAGCATAACACATATTGTGTTTGTCTTTACACAAAAAATCTAATACATATTCTGCCTAAGTAAACTCCTTTAACGCTATCCTAAAACACATCGCGGTGATTAATTTCTAGTAGATAAAACTTAAACTTAGGTAAATTGTAAACATAGCAGTGTTTCCAAGATATTAGGGTTGAATTAATACCAGACCCATAAATTACATTGCTATTTTTTTCTTATTGCGGGAGGTGCTTTTTTGTTTGCGGGTAATAATTCAGAACCTAAATTCATGGGAAGCAGTACACAGTGTTAGGAAAAATGACCGTTTCTTTTTTAAGGTAAGAAAAAAATCATATATTTACTTTTTTCACTTATAAATAATAGTAAATGCTATTCAATCCTATTTGTATTTACATATTGTAATAACTAAGTTATGAAACAGTTGATGAAACTAAAATTATATCAGCTTATAATTAAGTCATTGTATTAGTAGTCACCATATAGTTTTTTATAGTGTGTTACGGTTACATAAGCTATAATAGAACTAAAAGGGCTTCAAACTTATTATTCCACTTTTTTTTTGTAAAAACAACACCTTACCTATCAAAATAAAAAATGTTCACAGTGGCTTTCTGTACACATTTGTGCTTCTATATATATTAGACACACTATTGATTTGTGATTTACCTGCGTTACAACAACACCTCTGCCAAGCGATCAAGAATGTGTTCAAACACATAGATCCTAGGGTAAGTAAAGCTTTTTCCATATGGTCTTTATATAAATAATTGAAAGAGGGAATGAGGGGAAAAGTTGAAAGGAACGCGATATGGTAAGTGAAATAATTTCTTTTTTTCTTTTTGGAAAATATTGAAAGCATAAACATATGTAAGACCAAAAATTGTATTTATGATAGCTTAAAATAATTAACATAGTCATATTATGCATTGTAAAATTAATTTAAAATTAT
>JADKLZ010027718.1:7036-22803 GCA_021533235.1 Biomphalaria straminea | reverse complement strand
TGTTTGTTTTTTATTTTTTTTAATTTCATAAATTTATTTTAGAAATTATTTTAAAATGCAACTCACTCATATACTTTTTTTGTGTGTGTTTGCAGTGACTACAAAAATAAGAAAAAAAAATCAACAAAGTATTTAAGAAAAAGGTAGAAGTGTTTGAATTCACACAGCTGAACGTTGAAGAATACTACATTTCATGGGCTTTACATGAACCGTGTTTATAATTAAATTAAAACATATCTTACCTAACAATATATAGATATATACACTGTGTTTTTTGTTGTTTTTTTTTTGTGACGGTACGCACTGATACAGCGTACCGTTACCTTTTTTAAATGTGGGGAAAAAATATTACTTTTTTGTATTTTAGCATTTTCTATTAATGTATTGGTAGTTAAAATTTAGGAAATCCATCACTGAGTACCGGCACCTATTTCGAAAAAAAAAGCATTTGATATAGATATAGGTATAGATATATAATGTCTTCACATTTGTGTTAGCTTCTTTTTTTTTACTATACAATTTATATATTATATTGTTAGTAAGTTAAACAATCGTATCTTATATGTTTGATAACATTTATTTCATTTGACTTTTCCATGATGCTTATTAATTAACGCTAGACATTATATAATGTTGTTATGGTTGTTTTTTTTTTACTCTACGGTTTGCCGTTTTTTGTGAGTGATTTTTTTTTCTATGCATGTATTTTTTGTACCTACTTGCACTCTCAACTTAAAAAAAAATAGATTTAGAAATCGACAGAAATATTTAAGTAAATACATAGGCCTACTGTATAATATTGGCTAGATTATATTATATGTGTATCTAAGTTTGGCAACACTAGAAGATCGATAAAATAAAAAAAATGATATCTCGAGATGTTAATGTCACTGATTTACTGAATATAGCGATATATTTATATATTTATACATTTTATTGCACAATCCCCAATAAAATATTTCATTAATTTAAAATGTCCTTAACAAGTAGGTTGGGAATTACGAATGCTCTCATTACCAGTATTTAAAAAAAAAAAAAAAAGCAAAGCACATCTGTGAAATACAAGCTCGATGCCCTACTGAAGTGATATAGGCAATTGGGTTTACCGTATGACAACCTGGTTGGTGAATGCCCAGTCCCTCAATCCTAAATTTCATAATAGTACTTTTTTTAGTGAATATCTACAGAGGTAAAGTTATTCGGTGTAATATTTTGAGGGATTTATAAACAATAAAGCTTTTTAAAAATGTATCCAGTTATTAGCATATAAAATTAATTTTAAGTTTAAAAAAAATAAACAAAAAGTTTATAATATTTCAATAGATGAATGTATAGCATAACTTTATTTTAAAAATGAATGTATAACTGTTATTGATTTATATATTATAATATTCATTGCTAAAAAATAGTTACAACAGTATGTAGAGCAAACAAGTTAGTGCTACCGTTAAGCTTTTACGCCTTTTTGGAATTTTTGGAGTACATCTTGAATTGGGTGCCATTTTCTGTATATAACTTTGATAACTAACAATCTGGACAACATTGTTTTAATTAAGATACATGGCTGGAAATGTCAGTCCTTAAAAATGGCAAAGATGTGAATGTGGCGAGTTTTTTAATATTTTATAATGATTATGGTTCGTCTACTCTAGGGGAAGTAATGTTGAGTTTTTCCCTGCTCACATAAGTAAATTTTGAACAGGCACACTACTACGAGCTAACAATGAGTACGAATGAACAAAATATGTGTTGAATATAAAGATAATTTTATTTAACAACAACAACAATTTACTAGTTTGGGTAGTAGATTTATGTTATCATCGATTGCATAAGAAGGAGTGGACAAGTGTTTCTATTTTTGTTTCTTATCATTCTCTGCTGGTTGGTCGGCCGCCGAATTTCTCTAATTGATACACAAAGGACTCTGAGCTGATCTTCTCGTATAGGGATGAAGTTTGACTCGAAGATGAGTATGTCTGCAGCGGCAGTAGGGAAGGGTATTCTCAGAACCGTAGGTAGTGGGCAGTAGGCTTTGTGCAATGTACAGCTAAAGCCGGGGACTGGGCAGTTTTTACTGGGCAGTAGGCGATTTACACTGGACCGTAGGCAATGGATAGTGGGCACTGGGTTTGCAGGTCACTACTGAGATTCCTTCTCGCTGACAGAGGGGGAAGGGGGTTCTGGCGTTATGAGCTCAGGTTTGGTGACGCTGCAGATACAGTCGATGGTCTGACAGCGTTTAGACAGTGCAGATCTAGTGGTGATTGCAAGTCTATTGAGCGTTACGTTATATTGCACCACCAATAACAAGGCACAGCTATTTAAACTATAGTCGGCTATACGATAAAAGCTAAGTTCCAGCTTTGCCTATTAAACACAAGGATCTGTTGGGCAAAATGAGAGTCTCTTAGAGTCTAAACCCGCTCTTATATAGTTTGGGCTTTAGTCTTATTAGCATAGCCCTACTTTATTTTGAAATAACATTCCTGCACGACCTAATAAAATTAAAGCTTATCAAATTATTAACACGCCAGTAAAAATAAACCGTGAATTATTCACTCCCCTATTTAAATTAGAATCAGTTTCGAAGTTGACCAAAGTGCTCATATGGAATTTTATCTTTTCCCTAGTAATTGCTTGGAAAGAAAAGATGTCATGAACTGATTCTACGGTTCAGCGGACGTGGCTATTTTATGGGCTATTGTCGTGCCCAAAGAGGAAAGGATGAAGTAGATAACACTAATCTCCATGTTGACCTCGCTGGATGCGGAGGGGGATGGTGGACGAAGGGTTTAAGTCACCTGGACGAGGGACTAATAATTAATATGATAATAGGAAAAGGGAGGGAAAAAGAAAAAAAAATCTAACAGCGAAACTTCCTCGAGTGCAAATAAACTTTACGTATCGGTACAGTGATCAAAAATTGATTGAACTAAGGATATATTTCATTACTTCTGTAATTCTTATAGCAATGTCTTCGATACTATTGTTTGTCAATAAATTATATAATTAATATTGACGATTTATGATTACTTATTCGGTAAAAATAAACGTTGAAATATAGACATTCAAACATACTTATAATTATAGTATTAAATTTTAGATAATTCTGATAATTATCAGAAGACGCTTTAAACTTACTCCAGGGATTTTTTTAGTTTGAAACCCCTCAACAGATGATTTTGACGATAAAACTTTCCATTTCAATAATAAATCCAAAGTAAACTACAGTCATCTAATTTCAAGAGCTTAAGTAGCCAAGAGTTTACAAATTTCTACCAATGGCTGGGTTCCACTAATAATGTAGAGTGAATAGTCGGCTAAAATTGAAAAAAAACTAAATATGGCTCAACAAAGATAGCTAAAACGAATTTTAGGAGTCTGTTATAATAGAGA
The DNA here is from genome assembly GCA_021533235.1 of Biomphalaria straminea. Taxonomy (NCBI): domain Eukaryota; kingdom Metazoa; phylum Mollusca; class Gastropoda; family Planorbidae; genus Biomphalaria; species Biomphalaria straminea. The sequence goes on along the minus strand of JADKLZ010027718.1, from coordinate 19,407 downwards.
TCAGGTTTCAATCAAGGAAATCCTATGCCGAACTGGGAGTCGACCTCTTAGTAAGGTTGTGACAGAAAGTAGAAATGAGGTTTGCAGGACATGTTCTCTGACAAAATGAATTCAGAAAATGTTAATAATTTTAGGAGCCTTTCATGAAATTTTCTTTTATTTTATAATTTTAGGAGAATTCCAGGAACACTTTAATAATAAGTTAAAATGGTTTAGTAAAAATTGTAATTTATACCTACAAATCGCATCGCGCGGGGCCTATGAAAGCGCGGGGCCCACTGCGGCCGCATAGGTTGCAGTAGCATAAGACCGGCCCTAATAATAAGAAACAGTAATGGCAAAGAGTAGCAAAACAAAACTATTGTGGGGGCACCTAATGGAGTGCGAGAGCATCCTCGTCGAACCTTCTCAACAATCCAATCGCCGTTCCTCAAGAGCCCGTTGCATAAATGGGGCGTTACGCACGGTAAACTTGGTATGCGATAGGAAAATGACGATGTACGCAGCCACTGACTGCATCTCTAGTCGACGAGTGCGGATCGAGAGTGTCACTGGAAATGACAGCGTAAAACACTCCGCCAGACAGAACATACTATTCAACATAACCCTAAAGATTTCAAATTACATTTAGAAACTTCCATTTTTTTTTTTACTTTTCTTTTTTTTACCCTAAAAAAAATAATAGCTATTACACAGACAGTAGACAACCCGGCGTTTACAGATATAGAGTCTATGGGAGCATTGTTAGCTTCTCCAACGGGGTCTGAGCCCCAGCTCCAAGCATTATTTCAGGTATTTAAAATTATTTTTAAACAAGCATGTTCTAAGGTATAGCTTATCTTTTTAAAAGAGAGTGGCAGACTATGTTGTACCAAATTATGTTTTGAAGTAATCTGATTGGAAATAATCACATGGTATTTTCCCTGGGAGAAAGATTGAACACGTGCTTAGCTTTCTCAGTCTGAAGGTTTCGTTCTTACTAGCAAGTCCTAAAATATAGATTATCAAACTTGCTATATTTGATTGTGTAGATTATAGCAGTAGAATAATATTAACTACTTCATTTTTATTACAGTTTATTCTTGTAATATTCTGTACATAGCTGATACCTGTTTTAAATTAAAAGTTCTGTGTTCTTAAAAGGAAATGTTTCTTCATTGAATCCTTTAACATAAACTTAGAGCGTTTTATCAGCTAGCAACTTAATAGATCATCGGCAAATCATAGTTTTATGATCTTACGTCAAGGAACTTCAACACCACGAAAGCGCTTTTATGATCGTGACATTGACATCTTTTTACATCTCCGATTATAATCCCACTGTGATAGTTAGTCTAACCTTGTAAGACCAGTTTGTTAGAATCAGTCCGTCACACGAGCTTTTTACTTCTTCGGACAGAGAGGGGCTTAGATGAAAATATAAACTGTTTTCTCTAATTGGTTATCCTAATGCTTTTATATAGGTATAGTTCTGGACTAGGCCTCCACTAAGCCCAACTGTTAATTTAAGGATGAAGGGATATGATTGCTAAAATCTAGTGTTCCTTTCAGTATTTTTCAGGGAAATGACGCTTCCTTAAGCTGAAGACTATAATTAATTTTTAAAAAAGTTTATTTTTAGATCTCAAGAATGTACTGGTAGATGTATGAAATATGAATGTTTCTAAAAATTTAAATAAAAAAAAATCGTTTAGTCTTACAACTTTTTACGCAGAAATAAATAAAAAAAAACAACAACATCGGACTTTCCTATTCACTGTAAATGTGTTTCTTTGCCAAGAGCTGTTAGACCGGGGTGGGGGCTAAGAGGAATTTATCTTCATTGGAGATGGAGGGTAGCGTAAATTGTAAATGTTCACTTACATTGAAGTACTTTATAGTGTATGTTGTATCTTCTTACTCATTCACTCAAAGTAACTTAAACCGGAAAATAACCATAAGCACCCTCTTAAAAATGTTTAAATAAAATATGTCTTAATACTTCAAATAGAGGAAAACTAAAATAATAAAAGATTAATGTTTATCCTGTTGTTGTTATCTCATCATTTTTTTAAACTGATAAATATTTACAGCTTACAAGCCTAACATGAATCAAATATACGTTATATTTGTATTGATATTAAAAGTAGCTCTTCATTTCGGTAAGTAATAAAACACCTTTGCCCTTTTATTTCATCATTTGTATGTTTCAATATATAGAGTGCTATAGTATTGTCATTTTGTTGTCGTAGCTAAGATGGATTAACTGATTTTTTTTTTATTTAATAAAAACTTTAGTTGTAATTAAATTGAACATTTCTAATAATGGAGTACAATTCTTAGCCGTAAAGGAAAAATTTACAACAGAAGCGACATTAATATTATTCCAAAATTGGAAAACGAAAACAGATGATTTTCTGATTATTATCCAATCGCTATGTAAAAAAAGACTTTTTTTAAATTTCTAAGAAAAATAGCCTCGAATTGTGGAAAATCGCATATTTTGTCTTGACAAAGAAATAATCTTAAATTTTGAACGTTAGAAACAATTCAATCCATATAGCGAGTTTATACAGAAGAAGCTATTAATCACATAACAATATATTCACGCAAATCATCGATAAAAATCATATTCCTTGTTCCATTGAGATGATGTTTCCGAAATCCTTAATGAAAAAAATTCAAGCCTGTTTATTTTAATCATCTTATGATTTTAGATAGTTTGTTTTAAAACATTGATTACCTAAATCTTTATAAATCTAGATCTTACATCTCTCAATTGCAAAGTCACAACTATGAGACAATTATCAATGTTCAATTACTCGGACTACTATATCTAGATACATACATTATTTTATATGTTACATAGAGTGAGGTTCTTATAATTACTTTACAAAACAACACCTTGTTTCAGTTGTTTTAGCGGCCCCCGAAAAGGGAAAAGACGCTATTAGTTTTGCGTGGTCTGTCTGTCCGTCTGTCTGTCTGTCTGTCTGACCGTACGTACGTCCCGTTTAGATTTCATGAAAGTAGAAGAAAAAATGAAAATCGGACATCGCAATATTATAGGTCATTCAAAGTTTTGATGCAAAGGCTATTTTTTTCTTTTCTAAAAGCTCAAAATCTAGTTTTAAAAAATCACTTATGCAAGTAATTTTTTAAAGAGAAAAACCTAATTAGTAAGCATTATTAATCAGACCTAATTTAAGACAATTAGTAATTTTATAACTGCATTTTATTTCACGTCTTTGTTTTATGCTAATATATTAAGTATTTGCCATCTAAGTAACCAACTCAAAAAGAGGTAAAGAAAAAAGGCCTAAGGTCCAAGGATTCCTATAATGATAAACCTAGTGAGGGTCAAGCTTGAGCAGTTTTATGAACAATTATATAAGTATTTACCATCTAAGTAACCAACTCAAAAAGAGGCAAAGAAAAAAGGCCTAAGGTCCAAGGATTCCTATAATGATAAACCTAGTGAGGGTCAAGCTTGAACAGTTTTATGAACAACTTTAACGTGAACGGTTGTATAACTTGTAAACATGTTTTGTCGGCAATGTAATCTCTTCAATACTGAATAAAAAAAAAGAGGATTCGAATGAGAGAATTAGCCTTTACAAAACAATTATATCAATTATAAGACTTCAGTCGGTCCAGATTCACATCTAACTTTACATTCCCTTTCACCTATCCTTTGATCTGCTGGACCGCTGGGGCAATACATACGATCTGTCAACCTTCTATCTACATTCTTATCTGTCATTTGTCATTGATATAATTTCATTCGGATGTTCTTTCTGAAAATATTGCAACCTGCCTTGGTAAACCACTTCGGGACCGATTTTAACTGTCTTTGCAGCATTGTTTTTTTTTTTTATATATATATATATATATTTTGCACGAATTTAATTTTTGTGTAGTTTTGTGACATTTCAATTTGTATTCCCTATCTGTCTCTGTCTGTCTGTCTCTCTCTCAATCTTTATATAACTTCTATTGTATGGGCAAAATTGTCTCTTTGCAATTCTCCCCTCTGCTACTTTGAATGTTTCTATCCCATGCATGAAGCGCAAACAATATGAAAGTTGTTATCACTAAAATAATTCATTTAAGTATACTAATATAGTAATATAAACAAACATAACAATATTGAGGCACACTCAAACAACAACAAAAAATCACAAACTTACACAACCAACACTTGTTGAATTTCCCTATTAAGCATTTCTCATGGGAAATTAAAAGACCTTGAAAGTCTGACTCACAAAATTATACATTAATTCTCTTCCTAATATCACCGACATTTTCAAAGTTATAATTATAATTATTATTACGTTAAAGTCTGGGTAAATGTTTACAAAAATGTTCCAGCCTTTATGTTAGAGACACATTTTTAGCTTTAAAACAGTGTTGTCAAACCTTGATAAGATACATTGTAATTCGGTTGTTGCTAATTTTTGTTGTTGTTGTTGTTTTAAAACATGTTTCTACATGGAAGAAACATTTGATTATTGTGTGGACCAAATCTGTGAGAGGAAAAAAACGTTCAAGATTAGTAAAACCTTTTCATTTCGCAAACAAGGCTCTAAAATTCTATTTTGACTTGTTAGAAAACTAACACATTCACTCCTATTTGGCACGTAATTAGTCAACAATAGATGATTGAAGTATTTTATTAATCCTAATTAACTGTAGTTCCTAATTCAATTCAATACTTCAAGTAACTTATGCAAATATTCCTTTAAAACTATAAGATTGTAATCTATATTATATTTTTAAAAAAAAATTGATAATTTCACTACTTCTCATACCTACCGTGGACAAAAGGTACGAAAATGTAACCAATTTTTTTTTAGTATGCGTAGAAATACTTAGCACTTTTATGATTGCGTTCTAAGTATTTTTGAGCATTTGCAGGTTGTAATATGAAAAAGGGCCCAATCCACACAAAAAAAATCATAAAGCCTGTTAAATATTTCAAATAAAAACTGAAAAGAAGAAGAATAGTTAGACAGCGAAAATAACACAAGACCCTAGTTTTTAAGAGGGGGGATGGGGGAATGAGGAGGAGCAAAGTGACACCAAATTTTTAATGTTGATTCAATTCAGTGTAATAGATTCAAGAAATACCTGATCAAAGGAATGTATGGGGAAGAGTTTATATCATTACATTGCTGTAATTAAGAAAATTGAAATGATATCAATGCTTAAAAAAACTTATATAAAATCAACGATGGTAAATTCTAGATTGTCAATAAAAGAAAGGGTTCCCGGTCACTCCATCCCCGGTCACTTCATCCCAGGAACTGTCATAAAATGTCAAAAAACATTCTACATAATCATATTTATATATAAAATATTTTATTGGGGATGAAATGACCTGGGGATGAAGTGACCAGGGGACGAAATGACAGGGAATGAAGTGACTAGGGATAAAGTGACCGGGAATGAAGTGGCCAGGGGATGAAAAGACCAGGGGATGAATTAACCGGGATGAAATGACCGGAAATGAAGTGACCAGGTATGAAGTGATCAAGAAAGAAGTGACCGGTCACCAAAGGAAAGACATGTCAATAGATTTAATAAATAAAATACGTATTCTTACTTATTGAAGCAAAAAGCTTTTCTTCTAATTAAAAAAAAAGATTACAATGTTACAAAATGTTTGTTTCATTAAATAAAATATTACAAAATTCATTTAGAAAATAATATTATGATGTATGTGGTTTTCTTATATAATAATAACAGAAAGAATTACTACTTTTTTGCAATGTCTTTTTATTATATACATTTTTTTTCAGCTGAAGAAGACAGTCTGGTATGCAAAGATACTGAAGAAGGTTTCCCTGCAGTGTTAAGTGTGATCTGGAAACCAAAACGTATCATAAACGCAAGACTACTAATAAACCTTGACAATAAACTAGTTGCATTGTGTGAGAGCAATCAAATGAAGTGTCTAAAAATATTAGACAACGCAGAAACCAGAATTGTAAACATCGACTATGAAGTATACAATATAACTGTTTTTATATGCAATATTAATTCTTCTGGCACGTGGACTATTGAATATGATTATGGACTTTTCAAACCAGCCCCGGAGCCTTGCAAATTTAAAATTTATTGTAAGTAAACTAAGTATATAGATTTACATTTAAAAAAGCGAATGCTATTGGTACGCTAATTTTTTTCTTAAATGTTTACTTGATCTAGTTCTTGCCAAAGATAGACCCAGACAGCGAAAAGAAAAATTAAAGACAATCTAGCAGTAAAGGCTTTGACTGTTGCAAAGTATGCAGGTAGCAGCTGCGTTAGCGTAATTATGTGAAATAATACTGTACTCATCGTTATGGAAATCAAAGACAATATATATTAGTGAAGACAACTTAACTAGGACATAAAATTATTTATTATTTACAGGACAAAATAAGCACATAACTATCCGCATTTATTACAAATCATTCATGAGCTCCTTGAATTAACACCAGCTTCGTGTCTCTATAATTTCAACATTCCTTTCAAGTTTCGTTTATATCAAGGCAGGGATTCTCAACCTGTGGGTCACGACCCTCTTAGTGGTCGATTGATGATTTGCCAGGGGTCGCCTAACACCATTGATAATATGAATTGTTATTGTCTACTCATCTATTGCTCTATATGTGTGTGGGGGGGGGGGGCGCGGTAGAGAGGGGGGATAGTAAAAAAAGGGTCACCGAGCTTAAAAGGTTGAGAACCGCTGTATTAAGGAATAGTTCGTTTTAAAATAAAAGAAAAATTTCTACAAATTAAATAAGTACATAAACTAAAATTATTCTTATAATGGACCTTATTCACCAATGTAAATAAACACATTTAGCCATGTCATAATATTGATAAAATAATGAAAATTACGTATCATATGACAACCTAACGTATTGCCTAATTTGTATAGAAAATAGAGAACATATAACATGTTGTTTGTTTACGTTTGGTGAATGAGGTCCATTTTTTAGGCAATAATAGAATATGCATCTTTTATCTGGAATCCCTCAACTCAAGAAACCATAAAGAAACTATAGCAAATACAAAATAGGTAATATCTAGACTAGACATATATATTTTGAACAGTAGGCCTACAAACAACTAGATTCTTCTATTTATAAGAAGTACAAGTTTATTTGTTATTTTTTACCCTAACCTATGTAACATTTAATATTATTTTTAGATCTAGGTCTAGTAATTGAACATTAAAAATAAGAGTGCTCTTGTCTCTTATTATTATTTTGCAATTTTTAGAAGAAATAATCTGAGTAATAATCAAGTTAATACATCTATTTAAATGAACATGAGAATATTAAAATAAACAGACATAAATTATTTCAATTCAAAATTCTGAAACAATATCTACATAAACTAACAGGAAATGGATTTATTTCATATTTTTGAGTGAATATATAGTTTTTTCATTAGTGTTGCCCATTTTAATTACAATCTGAGAAAATGGTATTGCATTATTTCTAAACTTTGAAAACTAAAGATCATTACTTCTTTAAGACAGAAAAATATTGAATGGGGCCACTTCCATCACAGCTTGAAATAGAGCTGGTACATAACAATATAGATATATTGTAAATTGATCAATCGAGGATAAGAATTGGTTTTCGTTTTCCAGTCAAGATATATTATAAATAATTTGTAACATCTTTAGTAAAATTATTAAATTAAAAAAAAACACTTTTAGGATAGAAGACTAAACAGTAATGTAGCAATTATTCATCAAACAATAAACCATAATCCTTAAATATAAAAACAAAAGCTAATAAAAGAGACAAATAGTAAAGCACATTTATTAATTCCAATGCTAGGAAAAATTTGTACAAACGCTACTTTCTCCCAAGTGCTATTAGACCATAAAATGGATTGCCTGAGCCAAGTGACTTGGCAGAATTTAGGTAATAATCTTCTTGTTTGAAGTAACGTCTGTATTTCATAAGAAAAGTAGATAACACATCAACAGTATGGTATGAAGAAGACACAGATTTAATAGTTAACATATGAAAAAAACAAAAAAATATACTCTAAGAAAAAGCTTATATTAAATGTAGCAATCAGTTTGGATCACTTATGTCATGTAATAGGTAATAATAATAATAGTAAGTAATAGATGTTGATAATTTAGAGAAGCTTTTGACCAAAATTTTAACAAATAATTAATATAAGTTAACGATGGCAAAACAGCTTTAAAATGTATATACATCGTATGTGTACAAAAACTAAATGGCAGTTTTACTAGGGCCTTTATTTTGACGTATAAACTAGAAACTTGGAGCCACTGTGTGTTTCCAAGAAAAAAAAATGCAATGGAAACGTAATTAAAAATTATCTGATTATTAAGGACAGTAAGCAATGAACCGCGATGTCTTGGAAAGATATAAAATTACAAATAATTTTCTAGACGATATCGTTATACCGACAATTTTCTCAATATTTTTGGAAAATATGTATTTTCTCTGACCAGCATTGTCTTAATGTCCTATGTCCATCTATAAACACTAGCCATTGTTTCTAGCTTTAATATGTAATATATTTTTTCTTTTATTGTAGCGAAAAGTTTTCTTGAACTGAAAGACTGTCCTACAGAAATAGAGGAAGGAAACATAGTTAATTGTACCTGTGAGTTGAAAAGTTCAAAGCCCCCAAAAGTATGGTATAACTGGTTCAGCATAATCAACAGTAACCTAGAAGTCATGTCAAATACTTCTGTTCTAACATTTGCTGCAGACAAACATTTACAAGGTGTGTCACACAATCGAATGCAATGAGAAACTAAAATCTGGATTTAATTTTTCAATGATCAATTCTAATAGATGATTAGTTAAGCTATAAATATAAAAATAATGTGTATGTTCACATAGTTGAATTTTCAAAAATATTATATGTTTTAGCTGATCCAACTATTTTGGGCTGACCGCATGCTTTAGACTATATATTAAACTAGAACAACGGTGGCAGAAAGTTATGATATAGGTGTTAAGTAAAAGAATTTTTTTTCCATTGTACTAAAAATTATTTTAAAATATGCATAGCATTTATTTCAAAATCAAATTTTCATGGATACTTTCACAATTATAGTTTGATTTATTTGCTTCTGCTTCTTTAATTATCATATAGCCTCAAGAATTTAGCTATTGTGATGATGACCTTTAAAAAAAATGCAATAGGAAAGACATATAATTAAGATAAAAGTTCCCATTATAAAAAAATCTCAGTCTTCACAAGGATGCAAACCCTGCCCCCCCCCAATTGGAAGCCAAATGCTTTACCACTCAGCCAATGAGCCTTCAGACTACTTAAGGTATAGAAAAGAAAAAAAAAATAGAATTTGTATATGCGAATATAAGACGATTTATTTATAATAAGATAAAAAAGGTACATTGAAAAAAAATACTTTTACTTATTTATATTTTTTGTTATGAAGATTAAGTGAACGTTATTAGAAACCAGAGAAACCCATTTAAACTTATATATTTCGTTAAACTGATGATGTTGCTTATTCTCACGTGGGAGTTTATTGATGTTTTCTATGAGCGATTTCGTTTAACTCCCCGACATTTGTGAGAGATATTCGCCTGTATATTTCAAAATGTAAACTTTCTTCCATCCATATAAGACAAAAATATCGCATGTTGTGATTTTAATAATTCCATCGTTATAATGTCGTTCTTTAAGCGATCTTCCCGTTTTAATGGATTGGTGTCCTACTTGGTGCAGTTGTCTTATGGTAAGCAGGGCTTCTTTAACGATATTTTTTGAAAAACTATCGTTTACGCTAAATTGAGTCAAATGAATATTTAAAGTAAAGGGAAATCAAAATTTGTGTTTTCTGAAAACTTCAAGTGAAATTTACAACGTAAATGGCGATGCTTTATTGTAACATAACAAAATTACGCAAGTACAATTTCCATTTACATGTCTGTTAGTTCATGGAAAAACATTGAAAATGTACTCAAGATGGCTAGATTACCTAGTATCAACGTTATAAATAACGTTGAAAAATTGTACAACTCAATATTTTGCGAATTTCATTAAAATGATATAAATTATTGAGCTCTATAAAATATCATTCACACTCACCACCATCAAGAAAAGAAAGAAAATGTCGGGTGAAAATTTAACTCACCATTGACAGGCAAGCTTAATGTTGTCAGAAATAAATAAATACCTGCTCAAAGAGGCTGCGGGGGGGGGGGCTGGTATCACTCCCTAAATCCTCAAGAGAGAAAAAAAAGGAAGTGTTGCTCAGTTGGCATTTCTAATTTGAAAATTACTGATTGTCATCTGTTTAGGGCCTGGAATCGTTCTAAAAAAAGGATGCAGCTTACGGCTATTCTTCTAATGGTTAAAGACACATCTCACTAACATATGTGGAATAATAAGGCTTGTCTTCGAGTCCGAAGATTAGTGAGGGATACAGTATTCCCCGTGGCTGCGCAGCCCCAGCTGTGACCTACAGATTTTCCCACATCCAGGGCAAGCATAACCATTGTCCGCAGGTGGTCGATTTAGTTTTTCTTTTCGTCGTCTGCGTTTGTCCTCGGCAGCAGATTTTCTTTTGGCATCAAATGTGTATCCCGCGGCCTTCGTGAGTGACCTCCAGCTGTTGCTGGAGGCAACATATGTGAAATAGATGGCTGACAAATACATTAATACGAATATGGATTATTGCCATAACAGTTATCTCGATGCCGTTATTACAATATTTTTGAAGTTCTCACACATTTTTAATTTACTATCTAAAAGTTAAACCAATGTTCCATAGACAACATTGAATAATTCCTTTTATCGTGGGATATAAATCTTGAACTGACGTCACCATAGTTATGAGTTCGATAAATATTTCAATAGTATGTTACTAATCAGAATGCTTTAGTTAGGATGTAATAATCTTTATTTTCGAAAGAGCATATGAAACCTACACCAAAAATGCTTTTAGTTACTCCATTTAAGTTCTAGACTTACAAAAACGAAATACCTATCAACTTTTGAATATAGTTTAGAAATTGTATCTTTATTTAAGTCTTATTTACCTAAAAAAACATGTTTGTGATAACACTCGAAGAGAGAAATGCATTGGTGTCAAGAATATGAACGTGGATATCAGGGTTGTCTTATAAATCTCGTCCTTCTTTTATACGTCTATATAAACTTATAACATTAAATATGATGCCTTATTAACAATGCATGATGTAAATGTAGTACAACATAAGTAAAATTATATTCATAATCAAAGAAAAGTACTTTAAAATACATTGGACGAACCTTTGACAACATCATTCAAAGGCTAATACATGGCCCTCATTCCTTTACTAGGCCGTAAAGACATAATATACAGCAACAACGAGCGACAACTAGTAAAAGTCCAGAGACAAAGTTTTTACAATATAACAATACTATCGCGAAACAACTGCGAAATTGTAGTCACCGTTTATATATTCTCCCTTTAGGGGTAAATCTATAGTACCACAAGAAAGCGAAAAACCCATCTCCATCATAGCGAAAAAGAGGCTCAACAAAAAAAAAAGAAGATATCAGCGACGAATGGGCAGGTTTTCTGACATTCATCTCAAGTAAGGAACTACTGCAATAAATATTCAGGATACTCACCACCGAAACCTTTGACCAATTCTACGGTTTCATGAAGATACTCTATTACTTTTATTTTTGGTTTCCATTTGTATGGTAACAGCTGGTGTTAATTTAATATTATGTAATTTTCATACTTATAACATGCATAGAGCGCTATGGTAGAATCTTATACGTGAACAGGTGATGGCAGGAGGTTTTCGTGCTGCATTTAGACACTCCACTCAGCAAACATATAATATATAGATTTTTATAGGACCCGCTCTAATTTAAAGTGTAAAAATTATTAAATTAAGCCATTTTATTACTTACAACAGATTCCCCGCGCCATCCTGTCGATTTAACATCCCTATAATTATTTGTCTGTTAATTATATAAGCTATTGCTTTAAAAGAAATCAAACACATTTTTAACAAAATATAGTCATTTATAACGCTGTTAACCATCAAGCTGTAAGGGAAATAAGTCTTTGGCATATGGTTGAACACAATCTGCAATTACAAACACAATAGCACACTACAGACTGAAAAGATAAAATATAATTTTTAAAAAGTTGAAGAACAAAACTCCACTTGTCTCTCTAACCTTGCTAATGCTTTTTTTTTCCACCACAATTGTTCACAAATACTCGTATTAAAGGTCTTTTGCAAGTCAATGGATTTTTTTTATCTAAAGAATTATAGAATATTTGCTCTCTAGAAAACTTTCTCTTTCACTATTAAATACATAAATAATTCGAGTTTTAAATATGGTTCTAATTTTTCGCATTATAA
>JADKLZ010027714.1:11600-22268 GCA_021533235.1 Biomphalaria straminea | reverse complement strand
TATTTAGAAATAAATCTATAGATCTATAGATCCATTAGATCTATTTTTTAGATCTAGACTGTATTTAGAAATAAATCTATAGATCTAATCTATGCTTCGAAATTTTCAAATAAACACCTGTAGAAGTGTTACTATTTGTAAAAAAAAACACTAGTAGATTTAGATCTTAATTCTATAGATCTAAAACTAGAAAGTCGTACCAACAATTATCGATCTTGTTTTGTTTTTTTTTGTAAGTGAGACACGTTTCGAACATATGTACACATCACATATCACAAATTTATCTAGGACAATATCTTTTTATATTTCATATGGTAACATATTAATTACCTACATTATAACTACTATATGTAAAATGATTTATATCGAAGAGAATAGGTTAAATAAGAAAATTAGACCTAGTAATTTACTTACCAAATCGGGCAATTTGACCTACTGGATTTAAGTTGAAATTTAAAAATATCCACGGCCTTTCTGTATAAAATACGGTGTAAAATAAACACAGAAGAGGTCGATAAATTTATCTACGGTGTTTAAAAAACTTGTCCAGAACTTTTCATGTAATAAAAAATCGTTTTAAAGTCATGTGTACATATGTACACACCGTGAACCAAGGTAAAACAAATCTGGTAAAATTTGATTCAAGCTGATCTACAGCCCACATCAGGCATGTCAAACTCATTAAGGTGTATGGGCCGCATTGACAACTTACTATGACCTGAGGAGCCGCAAAAAAAATCAGTTGCAAAACAGCCTACTAGTTTTATGTAAATTAGAGATAATACAATAGAATACATTTATTAATGGCATATCTGTCCCTTAGATAGCTAAATTTGTAGTATTATTGGCTAATTAAAAATTATGATTACACATTATTTTCTTTGTCCTGATGCTTGACATCTTTTCTGAGATACCATTTTATTGATGTCAGGTTGAAGTTTATTTGCCACTAACGCTTTCGTCGCAGATGACAAATTTTGATCACATAATCTCGAACGGTGAGGTGTTTTTTTTTTTAGCTTTTATTATGGGAAAGAACTGCTCACAGAGACCAGTGTATGCAAACATAGCTAGAATTCTGGCTGCAACTTTCCGCAATTCAACGAACCGTTCATGATAAATAACTACAATTTTGGCATAGCCAATTCAATATACTTCGATTTCAACTAGAATCTGACTGCTATTCTATCAGCTCTAGTTGCACATTTCGAGTAGCATTTTCAGAATCAAATGAGAATGGAGATGGAAACCACGAAAATTCTTGCTCTTATGAAACGATGTCACGAAACGGTCATTAAGCATCTAATAACGATTACAGGTGTAAGACATTCACCAAATGTCGCATCCGTATTTAATCTTTTTAGTTCCTGACACGTTGAGAAGTGAACAAGATTTTCACTTCATATTTGGTTTATCCACAGTTCTAATTTTGCTTGTAAGCACTTCATATGATCACAAGCAGTTGTGACAAATTTGTCTCTATTTGACGTTTCAAATTCAAGTCTTGCAGGTGACCAGTGAGATCAACTACAAAAAAACAGATCCTGAACCCATTCGTCAGTTTGGCAATGTTGAACAGGTTCACCTTTCATTTTCTGAAACAATACAATTTCCTCACGCAGAGCAAAAAATCTCTTCAATACTTAATGACGGGAGAGCCAGTGGACTTCTGTGTTGTAGGGAACACAATCAAATTCATCAAATTTATGTCTAATGTCATCCAGATACATTGAAAATTGGCGAGCATTAAAACAACGGGCAAAAATGAAATTGAGAAGCGACTAAAACCGGTCTATGATATGTTCAAACTGTAATTGCTGTGCGAAGAATGTTTCTTGGTGAAGGATGCACTAAAAATGAGCAAATTTAAAATTAGCATCAGTCTCTCTTATTTTTGCAGGTAGCTTTGCATTAAAACTATTTCATTTTATGGTTGGTGCGCCTTGTTAGACTAGCTAGCTTTACTAAAGATTAATTGTACTGCATTTTCACCTCCTCTCATTTCTCAAAAAACATCCTCGCTTGTTGTGGTGTTATGCATAGAACAGGGCTCAAGTAGTTTCTCGTGTATGTCGAAATTCTTGTCAAAGGCCCAACTGTGCTACACCAGTTGCATCAGTTGACTCCAAAATAATTCAAAATCAGCTCATTCGTTCTTTAATTGTTCACGCAACCTGACTGGCATATCTTTTATTCTATCTGCCAACCGTAGTGTCACTAGTTAACGCTATATCTTTGAATCCTTTCAACTTTTCTGGAAAATTACTTCGGCTCTAACGATACACTCCTTCATAAAATCACATTTATTAAATGATTTGTAAGGGTTTGCAATGAAGTTTGACAAAATGTAGCTTGTTTTCACTGCAGACTCACCCTCATTGTTCAGTTGAACAAATATTATTTTTCAATTCAAGTAGCTTGTCATCTCTTGTTTTCCAGTGTTATAATTTAACACTATTTTTATAATTTTCTTTTAGGTGGCCAAGCGGGCCGCATGCAAGGTAGTCGCGGGCCGCATGCGGCCCCTAAACGCCCAGTTTGACATGCCGGGCCTACATTTAAGAAAGAATTTAGGACATATCAAGTTACCAACACAAATAAATGTGTGTGTCTTATTTATGACATTACAATGTGTAGTTTTACTGACATTTGGTCCTCACTTTGATGCCCCCTCCACTTCATGCGCCGTGCGGCCCGAACCACCCGCACATCGCTTGCTACGCCACTGCCATTACATCAACCGCCCCATAGATCACTAGGCCTGAACAAGAAACTTTATTTCATAAATATATTAAAAAACAACAATTTGTATTTGAAAAAATACTTTTGTTTAATAAAAATCTCTCTACACAATTCTCTTCTTCCCTCAACAGTTTGGACGAGAAGAGGAAGTAAAGGAAAGATCACTCTCTTATTTCTGCGGATAGTTTGAGTTTTGAGTTTCGGCACTTCGGTACAATTTAGGCCATGTCGAGCCCTCTGCGGATAGTCCACGAGGAAACAAGAGTAGTATTCACATTTTACGGATCGCTGCCTGCGCGCTGTAAAGTAGTAAAGTTCCCCTTTCAGACCTTTTGGTCTATAGAGCAGATGATGTAAAGGTCATCTGATTCTGTAGCCTACGGTTAACGAGGGTTTCATGTGGATAACACAACGACCAACTAATATCATAATCATTATATTTCCTACATAGATCACGCTAAATAGCAAGAATTACCAAATGGTTCAATCTATCTTTGAGAATTGTTGACCTCAAGTAATTCTTCATTAGTTTGAGGCGCGGGAAGCTTTTTTCACAAGATTACACAATTACAGCTGATGCATAATGCCGCGCGTAAGATTGGCGTTTTCCATATTGAATGACACCCCAAAATGTAATTTTTTGTGTATATTTTTCCGTATATTTTAAGAAACTTTTCGTATATTTTGCGATTTCGGGAGATTTCCATGTCCTCCTGGTAAATCGAGAAGTGGGCGCGGGAAATCTATTTTAAGTAATAAAATGGCATTATTTAATAATTTATACATCTTGAATTAGAGCGGGTCCTATAAAAGAGCGGGGCCCACTGTGGTCGCAAAGGTAGCAGTGGCCTAAGGCCGGCCCTGCAAAAGAGTGGGGTATGTTTCGCCACCGATTGACTAGTTCCTTTTAAAAAAATTAAACTTTAAAAGAGAACAATTGATTTGATTTTATTATTATTATTTTAGTGCCCAATAATTTTTTTTTTAATTTTAATACTTTCATCAATCCAAACAATACTATGGCTTGAATATTCATGGTACGTTGGTAAATTCGATGGAGGCCGCCTCTTAGTTTATGTGATAATAAACTCTCTTTCTAATATTGTTTTTGTTATATATTTTGCTTGTATTTAGGCCTACTTGATTTTAGGAAGGAAAAAAAAAAGCATTTCTAAGTATTTAGTCATCATAGACAAGTAAAGGGCCGTAACTGTTCAGTAAATGTGTAGTTGTTACCTCCCCAGGCTTCCACTTCACAGAATTGTAACTCTTTGTAATTTTGCGCAAGTTTAAATACGTAGAGGGCATTACTAGGCCAAGTGTTGTAAATAGTATAATTTGGCGCTCCATCTGGTGGTCTACTGCCCTCAGTAAAGCACATCATTACTCCATTAGATACATCGTAAGTAATGAGCTGGAATCCTATGATTTTGACTCTATTAGCAGCATCTGAAACACGCAGTTTAATAAGACAAGAATTAAAGCTGCGATGACGTGTTGAGGCATTACATTATATCGTTCATCTAAGAAAAATAAAAGGCAACGCATGCGCAGAGCCAATGTTTAACTCTTAGATTAGTCTAGATCTAGATCTATGTCTAACTTAGGATCTAATTTATACTTAAACACGTAAAAGTTCCCCTTTCAGACCTTGTGGTCTATAGGGCAGATGATGTAAAGGTCATCTGATTCTGTGGCCCACGGTTAACGAGGGTGTCGTGTGGCCAGCACAACGACCAACCGCCTTTACTTTTCCCTAACTTTTCCCGATTCCATGGATTTCGCTTCATGGTTTATTAGTGTAACCTTAAAATACTCGCCATTTAAATCTATTATTAGTAAAGGTAACAAGATATCTGGAATTCGCTGTATATCATACAGTTTTATTCGTGGCAGCAATGAGGATATATATTAAGTTCTTGCTGCAAGCATATGTTTGATCTCTTTTGAAAGGAAAATAAATCGGCAACATATCTATTAAATATTTGCATTTTCAAATGTAAAACTAACTTTAAAAAAAATAATTGATCTCTTTCGGAAAAAAATATTTTTAAAATGTCAACAAAGTTAACGTACTGATAGACCTAGATCAAGGTTTAGTATTTTTTATAAATTTAATCGATAAATGTTGAAAAAAAGACACCCGTTGACACTATTTTGTCAATCAAATAATTTATGTATTTACAAATAAATTTCGGACACCCATTTGGAGGCTCTCCTTAGGTGAGGGTCCGAGGGGGATATTAAAATCTCCCCCATGCCACCTTTACCCAAGCCACTGATTCGTTACTTATATTTGCAAATTTAGAATTCCTGACGTACATTCTTTCATTAGACAATATCGAGAATGTTAAACATCTCTCTACTTCAAGGTCTAAAACTTTATTTTGACTATAAGATAATTGAGCTTCTCTTCGCAAAGAAAGCTTTATACTTTAACACATGGACATACCAATTTTAGTCCATTCATTTCACATTTTAATCAAATTTACATTCAAATTTGTTATTCTAATGCATTTTTCATACATTCATTCGCTATAGCTGCGAAGCCGTGTTTGTTACTGCTAATAGTGAATGATTGTAAAAGTGTATTTTTATTTAAAAAAAAAACAACTACATGCATAAGTGGTTTTAAAAAGAATATTTTTTTTTCGCTTTTAGAAAAGAAAAAGTAGCTTGAACTTTGAATGGTCTAAAATTTTATGGTGTCACATTCTCACTATCTCTTCTAGTTTACGAGATCTAAACGGGACGGACAGACAGATGGTCATACCAACAGACACTTAACACAAAACTAATAGCGTCTTTTTCCCCCCATTTTCGGGGGCCGCTAAAAATACATACCTGGTCTATTATATACTATGAAATAATCGATAAGCGCTGGTTTATTCATAATCACCACGTAGTTTGAAAAAATCGAGTTTTCCCGGGCCTGAAAGCAAGTCTTATTGTTGAAGGTGCCAGTTAGTGGATACTCTCCATCAAGCCCTCCTCTGTCTCCTTCAGCTTTTAGGGATAAAGAACTATAATTGTATCGCTGGTTGATTGCCATGTTGCGGCCTATAAATGAAAGGGCGAAAATATCACAGATTTAGGAGAAAAAGGGGATCGCTTAAAAACAAGATGATTTTGTCTGGCATCAAAAAAAGGAAACTAAATGCTAATTATTGTGAGGTACGGCTGTATATGTGGCGTTACTCCTCTGATTACTTTTTTTTTTTTTTGCAGGATTTTCTTCCACTTTTATAGTTGGAAGCTCAAATTTTGCACAATTATATATTGTTCATGACTTTACATTAATTAATAAAAAAGCAATTAGTAAAAAAAATAATTAATTTTTGTTTTATTTACTAAAAAAAATGTCTACGTATTGAGATTCATTGCATTGATTTTGCGGTTCTTCCCTTATGCTTTAAAAATATATTATCTTTTATTGCTCGTGTTATTTCATTTTTTAAAAATTTTGAGTGTTTTGTAAAGTAATCATGCTTGAATTTTGTCTTTGGGATTTATGAAATGCAGAGTCCACAGCCTAAAGCTTGTAAGGAATACGGTGATAAAGAAGAATACCTATATGTTGACATTTACCTCCTGCGATGTTGACAGTGCAGAGACGACCCACTCCTTTTCCCATCAGAAAAACATTGGTTATGTTCATAAATGTAATGCATCTGAAATACTTGCTGTAGGAATTTAAAGCATAAGAGTAGTTCCCGTCATCACATGATCTTACTATAGTACCATCCCTGGGTTGAAAGGTGATGTCCTCAATCAAATTCGCTGGAAAGAAAAAAAAAGAACTTACATTCGATCACAGTGACGTAGCTAGAAAGGTGAGAGGGG
Organism: Biomphalaria straminea; assembly: GCA_021533235.1. NCBI lineage: Eukaryota > Metazoa > Mollusca > Gastropoda > Planorbidae > Biomphalaria > Biomphalaria straminea. The sequence goes on along the minus strand of JADKLZ010027714.1, from coordinate 15,683 downwards.
GGAGAATTCGAAGATCCACCCGGACCCCTACTTAAGGAGGGCCCCCAAATGAGTTTCGAAATTCGTTTTTAAATAAATTAACTATTACGACATTGTCATGTGATACTGCTTTTCACGTTGTTATATAAGTCAGTGACACTTTTGTTTGAAATAGTTCCCCTTTCAGATCTTGTGGTCTATAGGGCAGATGATGTAAAGGTCATCTGATTCTGTGGCCCACGGTTAACGAGGGTGTCATGTGGCCAGCACAACGACCAACCGCCTTTACTTTTCCCCAACTAATGTCAGGTACCCATTAGAGCTGGGTGGACTCAAGGGCGCCCGAAAATCCCGAAATAAAAATCCCAGTCTTCACCAGGATTCGAACCCGGGACCTCCAGTACGGAAGCCAAGCGCTTTACCGCTCAACCACCGCGCCCTTTTTGTTTGAAATGCGCACAGTTTCTGTGCGGGGTTACTCTCAATTTTAAGTATTAACTTCCATAGCTCTAAATAGTGCCGTGTTACTCTCAGGAAGTAACTTGGTATATAGGGTAGTTTAATCCATCATTTTCACTGTTTAAAAGAATAAATCTGAGCACTGAAAACATAGGAGACCATGAACGTGTCGAAGAAAAGTATTACTATTCAGATGATTCATACAAAGATACAGTGAAGAAGTGAAAATGTCTCTTGATGAGAGAAGAAGTGCTGAAGAAACTCCAGAAGAATGAATACTCTTTACTACAGTCAGAGAAAATATGTGTAGTAAGTGATGGTGAGTCAAGTGATGGTCTTACGAAAATCACTTTCTAAAGAAGTGAAAAAAGCTGTAATTAAGTACTAAGACTTCGGATATATACAGTCTGGAGTGTTATATAAGGATCTGAGAGCAAAACGTCTGTTAAAGGGAAGCTTATTTTTCCAAACCAAAGTTTTTGTTTCAAGTAGAGTTTACCAAAAATAAACCATGAAGTTTGACACCATGCCCCATAACAAATACAACAACGGGAGAAATCAACAACTGAGCTTGCCTCCTCCTCTTTCCGCACTCGGGACGTCAATTTTGTTTTCCATGTGTACTGTTTTCTGAGGCATCAAAAATGACATCTAGTGCATCGAGCAAAGGTGGAGTTGGTTTCACCAAATGGGAGAAACCTGATAGACTGAAAGAACATGAAGAAGTCCACCACAGACAAGCTCCTTTAAAGAGGAAGTTAAGAGAAGAAAAGCCTTAGGCAGAACCAGACTAACCTTCACACATGTTTCATGCACAGATTTTGAAAAAAAAAAACAGCAGCGTCGGAGAGATATTCTGAAGCATGTAGCAGCATCTATAAGGTACTTAGAGAAAAAAAAACTCAAGCCTAAGTGGTCACAACTAAAAACTGAGTTCACCCAATCCTGGGAAATTCCTAACATCTTTGACATTTCTTGCAGAATTCGTTTTAAGTAACGAAACACTACTTACATAGAATCGAATTTGGAAAGACATTATTTATTTGTAACAAAAAAAAACATAATGAGTTCATAAAATTGATGGGCAATAAAGTTAGGGAATTGTTGGGAAAGGCAAGCAATTTTGTTACTTTTCTCTGATGCTTTATTCCACCCCAGATGTGTCTCACCAAGAACAGGTATCCCTAATAGTTCGTTATTTGGATGTTGATAATTTCGAAATAAAAGAGTCATTCATTGGTCACTCTGAAATTTTGAAACCTGATGGACAATATTATAAAGACCATACTCTGAAAACTCTCAAAGACATTGGACTGGACATTGATCTGTATAGAGGTCAAACCTATGATAACGCAGCAACAATAAGTGGCTGTCTGTCTGGCCTGCAGAAACGTCTCTTAGACATAAATCCAACGGCAGCTTCTCTGAACTGTGATAATAACTCTCTCAACCTGGCAGTTCTTCATTATGATGAGATATATCTAGCAATCGTCATCTTTTTTTTGAGCTATAGGTGAATTGTTCAATTTTTTTTCCAATCAACTTGGAGATGGGCCGAAATTATAGAATTTGGTGCTTGCAGTTTTAAAAAAAAAGTAATACAATGTAGTCGCAAGAGAAGAAGCTACTTGAAAATCATCAAGCTGTTGGAGAAACTGAGGTTGTGAAGTCTCAGGCTAATCTGAAAGGCTCTCGGAGGAGGTTTGGCCCCAAAATGTTAGGCAGGCATGGCCCGTCGGTGTGCGGACACGCCCTGCTGCCCACAAACCAAACCCCTAGCTATAGGTTAATAGACGCACTACTTTGTGTGTGTCCCTGCAAGGACTAAGGCTAAGGGAGTAAAACCTAACATAAAATCCGGTCTTGGAGCCCCGTCGGCGGGGGGGGGGAACAGTAGTACGACTACTACTCTCTGGCCAACTCCTGCATCCACCTGACCTCACATCGTGATGGCTTGCCATCCCTTTGGACCCAGCCAGTATGGAAGAGAGGCTTGTGCTGACGTGTTGGCAGCCCAGCACTCCCAAATTCACCGCCCAGGCTTCCCCCAGCAATGGGGAGGTCGCTCCATCTCTGACAGTAATGTCTCTGAAAAGAACACGGAAAGTGGTAGTTACAGGTAATACGTTCCTAGCTGATTGGCGTAAGCTGGAACGCCAGGGACCACTCTTGACGGTAGGAGGGGCTTTTTAGCCTCACTGGATAGCTACTGCCTGCCTTAAGCCGAGCAGCCCTCGGACAATAAAGTGCTATCCCGCCACAGCTTGATAAGTGCACGGCGTAACTTTCGAACCATAAGTTATTAATAAAGTGAAAACAATTTACATATACATTATTAAGACATTCGCTTAGTGTCTAAGAGTTAAGGGTTAAGATATATGAATCCGAACCCTATACCCATAAGGGAGAAATACTTGTACAAAAAAGTAGAGTCTCCCTTGAAGACCTTTCAGATAATGTTAAGGTCATCTGTTTCTATGGTCAATGGTTAACAAGAAGGGTGTTACGTGGTCAGCACAACGACAAACCAAACCCTTATACTTTACCCAACTTAAGTCAGGTGCCCAGTTGGGAGGACTCGGGGGGGATGGGCACTAAAACCTCCCAAAATTCAAAATCCCCATCTTGACCAAGATTCGATCTCAGGACCCCAGGTTCGGAAGGCGAGCGCTTAATGACTCAGCCACCACACCTCCCCCAATATTTGTAAGTACGTTCACAAACTCTTTAAGTTTAGGACAATTAAGTCCTGCTTGTTGCAGCTCAACCAAAACCCAATTGACACCATTCTCTGATGTAAAAAATTAAGTTAAGAAAACTTTATACGAACTTTTTGGAAAATCACGAAAAACAATAATGAAGAAGAGAGGGGGGGAGAGAGAGAGAGGAGGGGGATTAACATTAAACCAAAATGAAAACAAACAAAAAAGTGTTTTTTTTATAAATAGTCTTATGAAGCTAATAAATTTTCGTTCGATAATGTTATTCTTAGAAAGTAATGAAATGATCATAAGATCTCTTAACTCTTTCACTCCGTTATTAGTTTTCCACGTTTCGAAGGAATCCTTCATTTCCTCACTACTATTTCACTACTCTGGTATGTTATGATAAGGCTTCAATAGCTTTGTTGTTTTTAACCAGAAAATTTTGTATTGGGTATAGACTTTAAGTGCAATTTTTGTATAAAACAAAGTCGAGTTCATATAATTAAACATTAATTTAATTTAATGAGGTCAAATAATGAGAGAAAGAGTTAAACTGTCATAGGTATGCGCATCAAATTTCGTGCACAGATTCCTTTTACATCCTAGGTGCTAGTAACCCCCCCCCCTACCTATTGTAACTCGATTCTGTAAAGTGGCCTAAACGTTTATCTACTGAATGTAGGGTTAATACAATTTGCTTTAGAGTTTATATACCTTTGCTAGACTTGTCTATTGTAACAATGAAGAATGACAGCCTCGATATCTGCATGGGTATTGAAGTTGTATTCACTGACTCGTTTCTCTGGCACGTGCTGTCATCGCTGTCAGTAAACGTAGTTTGAGGTAATCCCCAATGAGCTGCAAGATCACCTGTGTCAACAAAATAAACTGTCAGTTCTATGTGGCAGAGGATCACTCTCAAGATCACCTGTGTCAACAA
>JADKLZ010027714.1:0-11590 GCA_021533235.1 Biomphalaria straminea | reverse complement strand
TATATATATATATATAGTTCGTCCATCGTGGTACGATGATGACCACTTTGTCATCCAGTGGGCTGAGGGCTTTGCACTGGGGTTTTGTGCCTCCTCATGTGGCTGGTGAGACCTATGCGAGCCCGGAATGTTCGGCCGCACTTTGGGCAGGTAATTCCAGCTGGAGCTAGTGTCGTTTGCCTTGCTTTCCATCTCTGGCGTTTTTCTTTGGCCAGCGTTGTTCTTTTTTCCTCAGCAACCTGTGCGCCGGATCTCACAGCGCGGCGCCATGATACTCTGTCATGTACCTCTGTCTCCCAGGTGCCTGGGTCAATGTTGAACTCCTTTAGAGAAGCTTTGAGGGTGTCTTTGTAGCGCTTTTTTTGACCACCTTGCGAGCGCTTTCCTTCTCTTAATTTGGCCATACATGAGACTTTTTCGGATGCGGTGGTCCTCCATCCTGCACACGTGTCCTGCCCATCGCAGCTGGGACTGCATCGGGATTGTGTGGATGCTTTTCAGACCCGCTCTTTGAAGGACTTCAGTATCTGGCATTCTGACTTGCCATTTGACATTTAGTATTTTTCTTAGACATGTCATGTGAAAGTGATTTAGTTTCTTGGCATGTCTTCTGTATACTGTCCAGGTTTCTGAGGCATAGAGCAATGTAGGTAGGATGACGGCTCGGTAGACCCCTAGCTTTGTGTTTGTGGTGATACCACGTCTGTTCCAAACATTGTTTGATAGTCTGCCATATGATGCACTGGCCTTGGCGATGCGAAGGTTGATTTCGTTATCGATATTTCCATTTCTGGTATTTGGTATAGAATTTAAGTGGAAATGCATGCTCTTTTTATATAACACAAAGTCAAGTTAAAAAAAAAACAAACTATATTTAATTTAATGAGGTCAACATCAACGATGGTATCGTCGATTAGGAGAGAAAGAGTTAAGGCTCTCAACCTGCGGATCGCTCACTTGAGGCTATAAATGACGATTTTCCTGGGGTTTGGTTTGATATCATCGGAAATATGGACTTATTCATCTTCATTCTAACGTGTCAAGCGTTGTACTTTTTATTTACAATGAAAGTTGCCTTTCTTTAACTACTTTTTGGAGGATAGATGTTGCAGGCATGTGAATTAGAATGATTCATCTATCTATATATATATATATATATATATATATACAATTATCTTCTTCCCTCAAGAGTTTTGTCGAGTAGCAAGAAGTAAAGTAAAGAAACCTCTGCTTAGTCCACGAGAAAACAAGAAAAGGGGGTGAGGAGAACACGTAGTCACAATAACATTTTTTTTTCTGCCACGCGTTAAATAAAGGGGGGGGGTTAATCTACTCTGTGGTAATTATCGAGGCGATAGGACAAACTCAAGACTTCGGACACAATGGAAAGATCACTCTTTTATTTTTGCAACTCGGACGGACGGAGTTATCCTAGCCTAAGTAGTTTTAGAGGCGAAAATAAATGACAATTTTCGTCTATATATTTCAGGTGATTTGTTTGAGTTTTCAAAAGATTTTAATAATTTCCGGATATTTCCAGGACTTTTTCATATGTTTTGCAATTTCAGGAGATTTCCAGGAGCTGGTAAATCGACAGGAGGCCGCGGGGAAATCTGTTATAAGTTATAAAATGGTTTAATTTAAAAATTTATTCACCTAAAATTAGCGCTGGTCCTATAAAAATGCGGGGCCCACTGAGGTCGCATAGGTTGCAGTGGCCTAAGGTTGGTCCTGCAAAAAAGCGGCGCATGCTACGCCGTTGGTCGACTAGTACATTTTAATAGTCTCAATGTTTGTAAAATGTTTTACATGTTTCGGAAATTCCTTCAGAGTTGAAGACAGTTATTTCCTAGTCTAAACCTCCCGCAGGACGACGGGGGATGGGAGCGGGCAGGGTTTGAACCCGGGACCATCGGTAAATCGATACGACAGTCCAGCGTGCAAACCGCTCGACCAGGCAGCCATCCCAGTATAAGTATACCAGTTTAAATTAATCTAAGTAAACGGAAATGGAACGTCAAGCCGATTAGGAATGCTGTATAATTTTTATGGTGACGTCGTAACTCAGTTGAACTGCAATTTCGTTTACAACTAGTAATTCGCAATCATTTAATTGTCCTAGATAATGGAGGTAGTATTCTCATTATGGGACAACTTACGAAAATTTTTAAACCTCGAACAAGAGAATGTAATGGAAAAAAATGCACACTTTTTAAAAGATATGCTAGTCCTCCCATATTTCAAACAGGAAGTCAAAAACCCCAGCGCGTCATTAGTAACGGTGTTCAATAGGCCACACTTTGAAACCGACAAAAACTGTAAATGTCATTATTATAACAAACATCTGAGCTTTGTAAACAAGGGTACTGGTTTCTGAAGCTTAAAATTTCTGATGCTTAAAACTGTTCTATATTATAAACTAGAATTAAATTTAGATCTATATCGAGATCTAAATCTACAATAATCTAGATCTATTTACATCTAGATCTTAATTCTAAATCTAGATTTACGTAAATTCTATTGTAGGTGCCTGAGATCGTAAAATATCTCTAGTTCTAGATCAAGTCTAAATGAATTAGAACTAATCAATCAATTCCTAATCAGTTTGAAGACTTCATATAAATTGACACACTGAAAGGAACTTTGCTTTATTAATTCACTATTGTGTTTATTATATTTCTAAGTAGAGAGAGAACATGATGCCAGATAATGTCTCAGTGGTTCAAGAGTAGTTAAATAAATAATTTGGTGTTCCTGTCTGTTTTGAAAACTCAAACAAATCACCTGAAATATATAGACGAAAATTGTCATTTAATTTCGCCTCTAAAACTACTTAGGCTAGGATAACTCCTTCCGTCAAGTCTGGAGCATAAAATTGAAAATTAGAAAATCTTGATGTGTTTACATAGCGGTGTGCACGACACATGAATGGGTGACAAAACGCGATAAAATATATTTTATAATTAAATTTAACCCGTGAATCTTATTATTTATATAACATTGTTAGTTTAATTTTATGTAGATATAGATCAAGAATCTGAAGAAAAAAAAACAACTTGAATGCCATTTTAGTCTAGTCAATAACTAGATCTAAACACTTAGCACCTAGGAAATGATTGGTAACTGTAGGCTCAAATGTTTAACAAAACCACATTGGAAAGTACATGTCATTATCTTAGTAGTTTATTAGTTTAATAATAGGCCTTTATAATGAGCGATATTATTACCTCTGACGCTAATTTCATTCGTATCACTTACCTTACCTTACCTATCCTTTAGTCTGGTGTACCGTTGGGGCACCAAGCAAGACTTGTGGACCATCTTTCTCCATTCCTCTCTATCCTTTGCCCTGATTAAAACCTCGTTCAATGGTAGGCCTGTCCATTCTTTGATGTTGTCTTCCCACCGCTTTCTCTGTCTGCCTCTTTTTCTTTTTCCTGGTACTGTTCCCTGGATGAAGGTCTTTGCGAGTCCCGAAGATCTTGTTACATGGCCATACATTTTGAGCTTTCGTTTCTTCACAGTAGTTAGCAGGTCATCATGGGGTCCGATCGCTGTAGTCTCTAATCTCTTGATTTGTGATGCGGTCTTTAAATGTGATGCCTAGGATCCTTCTGTAGCATCTCATTTCCATTGCTAGGATCCTCCTCTCTAGCTCTGCAGTCAGCGTCCAAGACTCACAAGCATATAGAAATGTGGCCATGAACAGGGAGCGCATCAGTCTGATTTTGGTGCCGAGGGCTAAGCCTTTGTCTTTCCATATCAACTTGAGTTTAGAAAGGGCCGATGTGGACTGTACTATTCGGACCATTAGTTCGGGCTTTGTTCCCTCATCCGAGACAATAGCTCCGAGGTATTTAAAGCTGCTAACGCTAGTTAGCTTTTCGCCTCCAATACTGATGGCCTTTGTAAAGCCCTGTTGACTATTGGTCATGATTTGGTTTTTTTCTGCATTTATTTGCATGCCATAAGCTGCTGAAGTCTTGTCAATGCGCATCACTAGGTCGGCTAGTTCGTCTTCTGTCCCTGCTAGGCCATCAATGTCATCTGCGAAGCGCAAGTTTGTAAATTTTCTTCCTCCAATGCTTACAGTACCTTCAAATCCTTCGAGAGCATCTTCCATTATTCTTTCAAGGAAGATATTGAAGAGTGTTGGTGAAAGGAGGCAGCCTTGTCTTACTCCAACTGTGGTTTTGAACCATTCCCCAATATTGTTGTTGAAGTACACCGCACTGTTGGCATCCTTGTATAGGTTCTGGATAACTTTGGTTATGTTTGTGTTAATGTTATATTTTTCCATTGTCGCCCAGAGTGCCCCGTGCCATACTCGATCGAAAGCTTTCTTGAAATCAATAAAGACATGGAAAAGATTCTCATCGTATCACTACGATGCCCAAGTAATGGTTTGATTTGATTTTGATTTTAGGCACATCGGCACAATTTAGGCCATGTCATGCCCGCAGTCCCTTAAGGACTACTCTCCCTTTCCAAAACAAAATCGAGATATGGAAAAGTGGGTCAATGGAGTTTACGCTATTCACATTTAGAGCGATCGATTGCATGTAAAAAATGTTTTGTAAACTCTGATATATGACATAATGTGAATCAAATAATGAAATGAAGAAACACTTACATGTATTTTCATTTGTAAAAAAAGTAAATGTTTTCTTGAATGAGACCTAATGTAACCGTTTTGATTGATATATGGGGACATACATACATACGCCTTGCTTTCGACTTTATATATATATATGTATATATATGTGATGATTTTATTCACAGTAAAACATGTTTTAAAGTTTTACTTACGGTATTGGCAATGGTATCCAAAATATCCACGCTTGCAACAGTTGTCTTCGCATTCTTCTGTGCAGCATTCCGGTCGGCAGGTGTTACATCTGAATCTACATCCAGGACCGAAATAGTTCACAGGGCAATCTGTTTGAGAGAAATACTTTGAAATGAGTTTTAAAATACATGTCACCACTCTATTCAGTTACAAGCGTGTCCACTCTTTGATGTTGTCTTCACATATCTCAGTCTGCTTCGTCTTTTTTTTTTCCCTTGTTACTATTCCCTGTAGGCAGTAGCGGCCTTAGGGGGTGGAAAGTGGGGCAACCGCCCCAGGCCCCGCGCTTGAGGGGGCCCCGCGATCGGAAATGTTATTGTCACAAACCTTGATCACTTCACATTTTCCTAATAAAATCATATTAGACGTCGATGTTTAAATTTAAAATAAACTTTTTGGATTGTCTTGTTCCATAGGTTACTGTCCATAGACATCGTGCGGCCATGGGAGAAATTTTTTAACTTGAAAGAAAAATCATTTATGCATAACTATTACAATTCAGTACATAAAGTACTTCAACGGCCAATAGAAGCCAAACAGTACCTATGAAATGTTGTATGTCTTGTAACAAAACTAAGGCCCACGGCTTAGAGGCGGACCTACTGCATTGTTATTGTTACAGCGTTGGAGACGTATTAGCGTGATGGGGTACGGTATATATTTCAGGGCCCCGCACAAGACACTCGCCCAGGGTCCGGCGCACTGCTAAGGAAGGTCTTGGAAAGTTGAGGACATCGAGATATAGCCATACAAATTTAATGTGCATTTTTTTTGTCTACAGTGGTCAGCAGATCATCGTTGCAATCATGTTTTGTATAGAGCTACAAAAAGTTAAAATTTATTTAAATATTTAATTGTAAATATTCTTCAATGTTCCTTTCCCTCAATTTTGAAAAATATTTTTTTTAAATTAGTGATGTGATAATGAGCACAATGTTTAAGAGTTGAGCTAAAACTCACATTATATTAGCTTTTATATAGCGCTACTTTCATGCTTACAGCATGCTCAGAGCGCTTTGGTCCAATCTCATTTGTGAACAAGTGGGGGGAGGGGGAGGGGGTATCTAGGATTTGGTTTTCCGTGCTTTAGGCGCTCAGTAAACACAACTCTGCCCGAGTCGGGTGTCGAAACTCGAGAGCTCCCTTCTAGGTAACCAAGCCAAGTTCAAGCACTTAGCCTCTGGACCACGCTTCGCACATACCTGGGGTTTCTTTATTCACTGATATTCTGATCATATTTGTCTCTGTGTGTGTACATACAGAGGCTGACGCTTTAGTACTGTGATTTTGTGCCTCTTCCTGCGTCATGCGTTTTAGCTGCACACTGGGAAATTTTGTTTCCAGCTTAACATTGTGTCAGTTGCCTTGATTTTCTGTCTCATGCGGTTTTCTTGAGGCAGCTTTCTTCTCCTGCCTTCGGTATGTTCTTTCTCGTCCTTCCGTCGCGAATTTCGACGCAGCCCTAGTTGAAAGCTCTCAGTGACGATTTAAGCCTACACGTGACTTTCAAAATTTTTGCTCCCCTTCCATTGGTTGAGATGCAGAAGGTTTCAAAATCACGTCTTCGTTGATCACGTTCTATAAAGTTGGGATTCTTAAGATGTTTTATATTTGTATGATTTCATCTACTACTGTTAGGATTGTTCTGTAGGGGAAATGTATTCAAATATATTGGACATTTGCTCTCCGACCACACAAATAATATAATTAGCTAGTTTTCTGGCTAAATGTAAAAAGTGTTGTCGCTGTAAGTTTTGTATCAAATTGAGGGCCCTGCTTTAAAATATGTTGTTCAGAGCGCGCTGCTCTCTTGTAAGGCAATGACGTCAAGTGAAGTAATTATATTGTTTTGTAGTTTTTGTTTTCTTTGGGCGTTTTTAATATTTGATGTGACGTAATTTTTAAACTTATCCTTTGTGTTAATTTTCACCATCTTGTACCTGTTAGGCAAGTTGTACGTTTTTGTGTGTCCTGATTCTCTGTCTCTTCTATACAAATTACGATCTAATTTTTAATACACGATGGCTATCACTATCAGTTTCTCCCCCGTTGTTTTATCAATATTATGAATGAGATCCATTTTTGAAACAGTAGGCCTACTTCTTCAAACCCTTAGCATATTGCCTTGAATCTATTTCTGGTAGGACTCCGTGACGTATTTTTAGGGTGAGTTTTATTTTATATTGTAATGATATTCTTTAAACAAATTACGACCCGCGGGCCACATGCGGCCAGCCTAAGTGTTTTATGCGGCCCGCGAAAACCTAAATAAATCATTGTAAATATCTATAGACATTATTGAAACTTTTGATTCTTATCATTTGTAATAAAGAAGCTAAAGAAACATTGTCTCCAAACGTTTTCTAAAGAGTTTTGAAAACAAAACGAAGATTATATGTAATAGCAATACTATATAAATTCAGTAAAAAAAAGTCCTGTCAAGTATTTATTCAATGTTATGGAAAACTATGTTGAAAGAGTTTGGGTTGGCTTGTACAAGATGGCAAGGGTAACAACTGATGAAGCTTTGACAGAGAAAAACAACTTTTTTTATACAATAAAGAAAAATATTCCAACCATAAATTAGTAACTAGAAAGTTTACACATAGCTACATTAAATTAACATAGACTAGGATGGAACTATACTGTTAATTTTTTGGATCAAGGGCCGTCCCTAGGCATAGTCAAATTGTTACTGCTAAGGTTCATGATTGTTAAATGGCTCGCACAGGAACCAAAGTATGATATTACAGAAAAGGAATAGCGAAACTTGTACTCAATTTTATTGTTCGAAGTAGACTAGGTCTTAAGGAGGCGCGGTTGCTGAGCGGTAAAGCGCTTGGCTTCTGAACCAGGGGTCCTGGGTTCGAATCCTGTTGAAGGCTGGGATTTTTATTTCGGAATCCTTGGGCGCCTCTGAGTCCACCCAGCTCTAATTGGTACCTGACATTAGTTGGACTTAACTACAAACAACCAACCATTAAAACACACATTTCATTGAATAATACCACAACAAAAGCATCAAATTCACTGAAGCTCAAAGTAGGCACGCTCGAAACAATTAAAAGCTATCCAAAATTAGCAATCAATATATATACCGATGGCTCTGCCTTCAAGGCCACCATCATTGCTGGTCTTGGTGCCTTCCTGGTCTACCACCCCGCCCCACCCACCGCAAAAAAACCCCACTTTGAAATAATTGAAACATGTGGCAATTGCTGCTCAAACTTCCAAGTCGAATTGAGGCAATTACCATAGCATTACAGACAGTGGAAAACAAATTATATGAGGAAGTACAAAAACCATCAGATATTGTTGTCTTTGCTGACTCCCAATCCACTCTGCAAGTACTTAATTGCAGCACCCAAAGCAGCCCCAGAGAGTCTACTAATTATTATAATGTTAAACAGTGGATCCCTGGACACATTGGCATCATGAGAAATGAAAAGGCCGATAAACTATCAATGGCAGGATCATCTATGGAACAACCAGATAAACCTGTTAACTACCTCAGCCTAAGGTCAATTTTAGTCATAAATTACGAAGAGAAGTGGCTCAACCAGTGGGCATAAGGAAACAGACACAGCTATGCACAAAGAAATGGCCATCCCAAGCAAACTGGACAGTATAGACTTTCTCCACCGCAAAGAGCAATCTACAATCTTCCAACTAAGAACAGGACACACACCTCTGTTAAATTACCATCTTAACGAAATAAATTCCACACAACTCCCCCTTTGCACACTCGGTATCCATTCGAATTCCTCTTCCTAATCCACCTTAGGCAGGCCCTACTACCATTACAGCCACACATAAAACACCATGTTACGCGTCAGATATGTTGAATGGAGGTCTCTGAGACACCACTTTTTATCAAATAAATACATACCTTCTTGGTAGCTAACATGAGTCATTGAGACAATGAGAACTATAGTCCATTGTATCAGTTGTATATGTTGGCTGTTAGGAGGTGCTTTCATTCTAGGGAATAGAGAAATAAACGTCAAACAAAATAAAATATAGACATATAGGAACCCACAGTTTTAGAATACCTTTTTTTTGTGTTAGCAACAACGAACTCCTAACTCACAACACTAACACAAATTCTAAAACTACACAAAAGATTTTGCGTTTTAGAATTTAAAACTATTGAATACTTCAATTTTTCTAGCCTAAATCTGCCAAGGAAAGGATGTGTTGTTCCAGTTGGTATAGAAAAAAAATCAGTTCTCTCCCTTGCACTGTGCAGAGTATATTATATATAGTCCTTAATTATTTTTAAGACATGAGCAGTTACATTTATAAAAAGGCCTGGGAACCCTATTTTTAAGTTACAATGTATTTTATAACTTACACCTAGAATAAGCGGTGGGCCCATTATTATATAGTGTCTTCTGCGGCTGTATAGGTAGCAGTAGCCTAATCCTTATTAATGATGTGCCACTGAATCATTAATAACCTACCTCTGGAAATAGTTGTCCAATGTGGTTACCTTGGCTGCATCCTTTTTAAATGATACGCCAATGTATAAGGACATTAAATAACATGATAGCTTAGGCTATACTCACAATATCAAATGTATTAAAAAGGGGTGTGCAGTACTTTTCTGACTACCAATGTCAAAGTCCAAGTAGAGCAGCTCTATACTTAGCACTATGTAGTATAATGTAGTTCTAGTAGTTAAACGTAGTCAATCTACTTTTGGCTAAGAAAAAAAAACTGAATAATTTCTAACCTCTATTACTAATGTAACAAGACAAAAAAAGGACTATGTCCTGCAATAAGCAGAGTGCCAGGGCATCCTGGCTACGCCCATGTTCTAAAAAACTAAAGAACTTGATTCTAGATATTGCGTAATCGCCTTAGGATTGCGAGTGCCAGGATATTAAGTGTGTGAGTTAGGTTAGGTTAGGTAGGTCACATAAAATTCTACATTTATTCTTGATCTTTGGATTCAAGAACAATGTATTGCTTTCTTGATTCCAGATTTAGCTATTTTATAAGTATTGTATGTTTAGTCTCGTCTAGATCTAGATCTATCTAGATTGGTAGTGGTAATGTATTATAATAATTAAATTAGATATAGATATGTTAAATATGTAGCACTAGTCTCACTAGATATTATGCAATGCCATATCATGCATATCTAGATCTACTATCTAATCTAGTCTATATCAGTATTAATTATATTATAGAAATAGATCTATCATCTAGTAGTTACCTGGTACAGATTGACCCGAATGTTACAAGCAATAGATCTAGAGCTACATTATTATTTGTCAAACAAAGATATACAGAGGAACATTCTAGAACGTCGATTTATGGAACTAGTTTCATTTTAAATCATTAAAGGAATCAGGCATAATGAACCTTTTTCGTTGTCAGAGGAGATTTTTTTGTGGAGTGCTTAATGGATCAAAAAACAATCGCTATATATAAATAAACGGAAAATACCGGAGAAGTGATGGTGCGTAGCGTGTAAGAATATTAACTTATACGTTTTTGGTAGATATAGATTTAAGGACGAAGTAATTCCCTTTTATATAAGACTAGTCGACCGGCGGCATAGCATTCGCCGCTATTTTGCAGGGAAGGCCTTAGGCACTGCAACATATGCGACCACAGTGGGTCCCGCACTTTCTTTGGACACGTGCTAATTTTTAGGTGTATAAATTATTACATGAAACCTTTTTATAACATATATTATAACAGATTTTCCGCGGCCTCTTGATTTACCAGGAGCCCCTTGGAATCTCCTGAAATGTTATTAAATATAGGCCTACGGAAAAGTCCTGAAAATCTATGGAAATTACTAAAATCTTTTGTAAAGTAAAAGTAAAGTAAAAAAATAAAATACAAATAAGCTATGCTATTTAGCCCATTTTATGAATGAAAATAGTGCGGATTTGGATACACCATTTTCCATTCACACCATGCTGCGCCATGGTATCTTCCCTTTTTAGCGGCCCCCGTAAGGGGAAAAGCCGTTATTAGGTTTGTGCAAAATGTCCGTCTGCCCGTCTGTCACACTCAGGGCGCCAAAACTAGAAGAGATACGAAAAATATTTTTCAGCATTAAATGCGGCTTGAAAAGTTTAGGTGCAACGACTTCTTTTAGTTTTCTAAAAGCAAACCGTTCGATTGTTAAAGTTAATTATGCAAGCGATTTTTTAATAACAAAATACCAATTCTGAAACAATTTAATGGTGAAATAACATTTTTCGTATCTCTTCTAGTTTTGGCACCCTGAGTGTGACAGACGGACAGACGGACAGACAGACAGAAGTTCATTTTAAAAAATGTGCGTGATATCTACATGCCAAGAGCATTTCTTATAGTAACATTTCCTCCCTTACATTTATGTAATTGTTTTAGAATTGGTGTTTTGTTATTAAAAAATCGCTTGCATAATTAATTGACCACATGACCTAAAAGATACAAAAAAACGTAATGAAATGGAACTAAAACTAAAACCCGTGGATCTAACACATACATTCATTTGTGAGATGTTTGAAGTTGATCTTCTTTTCTGTCCTTCAGAAAAAATGGCTTCATTTCGCTACTTATAATGTGAGCAACATTATATCTAGCTTAACCACAGACTCATTTTCTTAGCTTTTTTTTTTTGACAACTATTCAATCCTTCAATCTCTAGGCATAGTTAACAATAGAACAAGAATGTTGCCATATTTGTTTGTTGTTTCTTTTAACCAACCACACTTTCTTTACTAATAAAATATA
>JADKLZ010027708.1:19123-30529 GCA_021533235.1 Biomphalaria straminea | reverse complement strand
TATATTTTATTAGTAAAGAAAGTGTGGTTGGTTAAAAGAAACAACAAACAAATATGGCAACATTCTTGTTCTATTGTTAACTATGCCTAGAGATTGAAGGATTGAATAGTTGTCAAAAAAAAAAAGCTAAGAAAATGAGTCTGTGGTTAAGCTAGATATAATGTTGCTCACATTATAAGTAGCGAAATGAAGCCATTTTTTCTGAAGGACAGAAAAGAAGATCAACTTCAAACATCTCACAAATGAATGTATGTGTTAGATCCACGGGTTTTAGTTTTAGTTCCATTTCATTACGTTTTTTTGTATCTTTTAGGTCATGTGGTCAATTAATTATGCAAGCGATTTTTTAATAACAAAACACCAATTCTAAAACAATTACATAAATGTAAGGGAGGAAATGTTACTATAAGAAATGCTCTTGGCATGTAGATATCACGCACATTTTTTAAAATGAACTTCTGTCTGTCTGTCCGTCTGTCCGTCTGTCACACTCAGGGTGCCAAAACTAGAAGAGATACGAAAAATGTTATTTCACCATTAAATTGTTTCAGAATTGGTATTTTGTTATTAAAAAATCGCTTGCATAATTAACTTTAACAATCGAACGGTTTGCTTTTAGAAAACTAAAAGAAGTCGTTGCACCTAAACTTTTCAAGCCGCATTTAATGCTGAAAAATATTTTTCGTATCTCTTCTAGTTTTGGCGCCCTGAGTGTGACAGACGGGCAGACGGACATTTTGCACAAACCTAATAACGGCTTTTCCCCTTACGGGGGCCGCTAAAAAGGGAAGATACCATGGCGCAGCATGGTGTGAATGGAAAATGGTGTATCCAAATCCGCACTATTTTCATTCATAAAATGGGCTAAATAGCATAGCTTATTTGTATTTTATTTTTTTACTTTACTTTTACTTTACAAAAGATTTTAGTAATTTCCATAGATTTTCAGGACTTTTCCGTAGGCCTATATTTAATAACATTTCAGGAGATTCCAAGGGGCTCCTGGTAAATCAAGAGGCCGCGGAAAATCTGTTATAATATATGTTATAAAATGGTTTCATGTAATAATTTATACACCTAAAAATTAGCACGTGTCCAAAGAAAGTGCGGGACCCACTGTGGTCGCATATGTTGCAGTGCCTAAGGCCTGCCCTGCAAAATAGCGGCGAATGCTATGCCGCCGGTCGACTAGTCTTATATAAAAGGGAATTACTTCGTCCTTAAATCTATATCTACCAAAAACGTATAAGTTAATATTCTTACACGCTACGCACCATCAATTCTGCGGTATTTTCCGTTTATTTATATATAGCGATTGTTTTTTGATCCATTAAGCACTCCACAAAAAAATCTCCTCTGACAACGAAAAAGGTTCATTATGCCTGATTCCTTTAATGATTTAAAATGAAACTAGTTCCATAAATCGACGTTCTAGAATGTTCCTCTGTATATCTTTGTTTGACAAATAATAATGTAGCTCTAGATCTATTGCTTGTAACATTCGGGTCAATCTGTACCAGGTAACTACTAGATGATAGATCTATTTCTATAATATAATTAATACTGATATAGACTAGTCTGACTAGATTAGATAGTAGATCTAGATATGCATGATATGGCATTGCATAATATCTAGTGAGACTAGTGCTACATATTTAACATATCTAGATCTAATTTAATTATTATAATACATTACCACTACCAATCTAGATAGATCTAGATCTAGACGAGACTAAACATACAATACTTATAAAATAGCTAAATCTGGAATCAAGAAAGCAATACATTGTTCTTGAATCCAAAGATCAAGAATAAATGTAGAATTTTATGTGACCTACCTAACCTAACCTAACTCACACACTTAATATCCTGGCACTCGCAATCCTAAGGCGATTACGCAATATCTAGAATCAAGTTCTTTAGTTTTTTAGAACATGGGCGTAGCCAGGATGCCCTGGCACTCTGCTTATTGCAGGACATAGTCCTTTTTTTGTCTTATTACATTATTTTTATCGATCTTCCTTAGTAATAGAGGTTAGAAATTATTCAATTTTTTTTCTTAGCCAAAAGTAGATTGACTACGTTTAACTACTAGAACTACATTATACTACATAGTGCTAAGTATAGAGCTGCTCTACTTGGACTTTGACATTGGTAGTCAGAAAAGTACTGCACACCCCTTTTTAATACATTTGATATTGTGAGTATAGCCTAAGCTATCATGTTATTTAATGTCCTTATACATTGGCGTATCATTTAAAAAGGATGCAGCCAAGGTAACCACATTGGACAACTATTTCCAGAGGTAGGTTATTAATGATTCAGTGGCACATCATTAATAAGGATTAGGCTACTGCTACCTATACAGCCGCAGAAGACACTATATAATAATGGGCCCACCGCTTATTCTAGGTGTAAGTTATAAAATTTAAACATTGTAACTTAAAAATAGGGTTCCCCAGGCCTTTTTATAAATGTAACTGCTCATGTCTTAAAAATAATTAAGGACTATATATAATATACTCTGCACAGTGCAAGGGAGAGAACTGATTTTTTTTCTATACCAACTGGAACAACACATCCTTTCCTTGGCAGATTTAGGCTAGAAAAATTGAAGTATTCAATAGTTTTAAATTCTAAAACGCAAAATCTTTTGTGTAGTTTTAGAATTTGTGTTAGTGTTGTGAGTTAGGAGTTCGTTGTTGCTAACACAAAAAAAAGGTATTCTAAAACTGTGGGTTCCTATATGTCTATATTTTATTTTGTTTGACGTTTATTTCTCTATTCCCTAGAATGAAAGCACCTCCTAACAGCCAACACATACAACTGATATACTGGACTATAGTTCTCATTGTTTCAATGACTCATGTTAGCTACCAAGAAGGTATGTATTTATTTGATAAAAAAGTGGTGTCTCAGAGACCTCAATCCAACATATCTGACGCGTAACATGGTGTTTTATGTGTGGCTGTAATGGTAGTAGGGCCTGCCTAAGGTGGATTAGGAAGAGGAATTCGAATGGATACAGAGTGTGCAAAGAGGGAGTTGTGTTGAATTTATTTTGTTAAGATGGTAATTTAACAGAGGTGTGTGTCCTGTTCTTAGTTGGAAGATTGTAGATTGCTCTTTGCGGTGGAGAAAGTCTACACTGTCCAGTTTGCTTGGGATGGCCATTTCTTTGTGCATAGCTGTGTCTGTTTCCTTATGCCCACTGGTTGAGCCACTTCTTTTCGTAATTGATGACTAACATTGACCTTAGGCTGAGGTAGTTAACAGGTTTATCTGGTTGTTCCATAGATGATCCTGCCATTGATAGTTTATCGGCCTTTTCATTTCTCATGATGCCAATGTGTCCAGGGATCCACTGTTTAACATTATAATAATTAGTAGACTCTCTGGGGCTGCTTTGGGTGCTGCAATTAGGTACTTGCAGAGTGGAATGGAAGTCAGCAAAGACAACAATATCTGATGGTTTTTGTACTTCCTCAGATAATTTGTTTTCCACTGTCTGTAATGCTATGGTAATTGCCTCAATTTCGACTTGAGCAGTAATAGCCACATGTTTCAATTATTTTAAAGTGTTTTTTTTTTGCGGTGGGTGGGGAGGGGTGGTAGACCAAGAAGGCACCAAGACCAGCATTGATGGTGGCCTTGTGAAGGCAGAGCCATTGGTATATATATGGATTGCTAATTTTGGATAGCTTTTAATTGTTTCGAGCGTGCCTACTTTGAGCTTCAGTGAATTTGATGCTTTTGTTGTGGTATTATTCAAAGAAATGTGTGTTTTAATGGTTGGTTGTTTGTAGTTAAGTCCAACTAATGTCAGGTACCCATTAGAGCTGGGTGGACTCAGAGGCGCCAAAGATTCCGAAATAAAAATCCCAGCCTTCAACAGGATTCGAACCCAGGACCCCTGGTTCAGAAGCCAATCGCTTTACCGCTCAGCAACCGCGCCTCCTTAAGACCTAGTATACTTCGAACAATAAAATTGAGTACAAGTTTCGCTATTCCTTTTCTGTAATATCATACTGTGGTTCCTGTGCGAGCCATTTAACAATCATGAACCTTAGCAGTAACAATTTGACTATGCCTAGGGACGGCCCTTGATCCAAAAAATTAACAGTATGATTCCATCCTAGTCTATGTTAATTTAATGTAGCTATGTGTAAACTTTCTAGTTACTAATTTATGGTTGGAATATTTTTCTTTATTGTATAAAAAAAGTTGTTTTTCTCTGTCAAAGCTTCATCAGTTGTTACCCTTGCCATCTTGTACAAGCCAACCCAAACTCTTTCAACATAGTTTTCCATAACATTGAATAAATACTTGACAGGACTTTTTTTTACTGAATTTATATAGTATTGCTATTACATATAATCTTCGTTTTGTTTTCAAAACTCTTTAGAAAACGTTTGGAGACAATGTTTCTTTAGCTTCTTTATTACAAATGATAAGAATCAAAAGTTTCAATAATGTCTATAGATATTTACAATGATTTATTTAGGTTTTCGCGGGCCGCATAAAACACTTAGGCTGGCCGCATGTGGCCCGCGGGTCGTAATTTGTTTAAAGAATATCATTACAATATAAAATAAAACTCACCCTAAAAATACGTCACGGAGTCCTACCAGAAATAGATTCAAGGCAATATGCTAAGGGTTTGAAGAAGTAGGCCTACTGTTTCAAAAATGGATCTCATTCATAATATTGATAAAACAACGGGGGAGAAACTGATAGTGATAGCCATCGTGTATTAAAAATTAGATCGTAATTTGTATAGAAGAGACAGAGAATCAGGACACACAAAAACGTACAACTTGCCTAACAGGTACAAGATGGTGAAAATTAACACAAAGGATAAGTTTAAAAATTACGTCACATCAAATATTAAAAACGCCCAAAGAAAACAAAAACTACAAAACAATATAATTACTTCACTTGACGTCATTGCCTTACAAGAGAGCAGCGCGCTCTGAACAACATATTTTAAAGCAGGGCCCTCAATTTGATACAAAACTTACAGCGACAACACTTTTTACATTTAGCCAGAAAACTAGCTAATTATATTATTTGTGTGGTCGGAGAGCAAATGTCCAATATATTTGAATACATTTCCCCTACAGAACAATCCTAACAGTAGTAGATGAAATCATACAAATATAAAACATCTTAAGAATCCCAACTTTATAGAACGTGATCAACGAAGACGTGATTTTGAAACCTTCTGCATCTCAACCAATGGAAGGGGAGCAAAAATTTTGAAAGTCACGTGTAGGCTTAAATCGTCACTGAGAGCTTTCAACTAGGGCTGCGTCGAAATTCGCGACGGAAGGACGAGAAAGAACATACCGAAGGCAGGAGAAGAAAGCTGCCTCAAGAAAACCGCATGAGACAGAAAATCAAGGCAACTGACACAATGTTAAGCTGGAAACAAAATTTCCCAGTGTGCAGCTAAAACGCATGACGCAGGAAGAGGCACAAAATCACAGTACTAAAGCGTCAGCCTCTGTATGTACACACACAGAGACAAATATGATCAGAATATCAGTGAATAAAGAAACCCCAGGTATGTGCGAAGCGTGGTCCAGAGGCTAAGTGCTTGAACTTGGCTTGGTTACCTAGAAGGGAGCTCTCGAGTTTCGACACCCGACTCGGGCAGAGTTGTGTTTACTGAGCGCCTAAAGCACGGAAAACCAAATCCTAGATACCCCCTCCCCCTCCCCCCACTTGTTCACAAATGAGATTGGACCAAAGCGCTCTGAGCATGCTGTAAGCATGAAAGTAGCGCTATATAAAAGCTAATATAATGTGAGTTTTAGCTCAACTCTTAAACATTGTGCTCATTATCACATCACTAATTTAAAAAAAATATTTTTCAAAATTGAGGGAAAGGAACATTGAAGAATATTTACAATTAAATATTTAAATAAATTTTAACTTTTTGTAGCTCTATACAAAACATGATTGCAACGATGATCTGCTGACCACTGTAGACAAAAAAAATGCACATTAAATTTGTATGGCTATATCTCGATGTCCTCAACTTTCCAAGACCTTCCTTAGCAGTGCGCCGGACCCTGGGCGAGTGTCTTGTGCGGGGCCCTGAAATATATACCGTACCCCATCACGCTAATACGTCTCCAACGCTGTAACAATAACAATGCAGTAGGTCCGCCTCTAAGCCGTGGGCCTTAGTTTTGTTACAAGACATACAACATTTCATAGGTACTGTTTGGCTTCTATTGGCCGTTGAAGTACTTTATGTACTGAATTGTAATAGTTATGCATAAATGATTTTTCTTTCAAGTTAAAAAATTTCTCCCATGGCCGCACGATGTCTATGGACAGTAACCTATGGAACAAGACAATCCAAAAAGTTTATTTTAAATTTAAACATCGACGTCTAATATGATTTTATTAGGAAAATGTGAAGTGATCAAGGTTTGTGACAATAACATTTCCGATCGCGGGGCCCCCTCAAGCGCGGGGCCTGGGGCGGTTGCCCCACTTTCCACCCCCTAAGGCCGCTACTGCCTACAGGGAATAGTAACAAGGGAAAAAAAAAAGACGAAGCAGACTGAGATATGTGAAGACAACATCAAAGAGTGGACACGCTTGTAACTGAATAGAGTGGTGACATGTATTTTAAAACTCATTTCAAAGTATTTCTCTCAAACAGATTGCCCTGTGAACTATTTCGGTCCTGGATGTAGATTCAGATGTAACACCTGCCGACCGGAATGCTGCACAGAAGAATGCGAAGACAACTGTTGCAAGCGTGGATATTTTGGATACCATTGCCAATACCGTAAGTAAAACTTTAAAACATGTTTTACTGTGAATAAAATCATCGCATAAAATATATATATATATATAAAGCTAGGCGTATGTCTGTATGTCCCCATATATCAATCAAAACGGTTACATTATGTCTCATTCAAGAAAACATTTACTTTTTTACAAATGAAAATACATGTAAGTGTTTCTTCATTTCATTATTTGATTCACAATACTTTAAATATTTGAGTTTACAAAACATTTTTTACATGCAATCAATCGCTCTAAATGTGAATAGCGTAAACCCCATTGACCCACTTTTCCATATCTCGCGCGCACCTTGTTTTGGAAAGGGAGAGTAGTCCTTAAGGGACTGCGGGCATGACATGGCCTAAATTGTGCCGATGTGCCTAAAATCAAAATCAAATCAAACCATTACTTGGGCATCGTAGTGGTACGATGAGAATCTTTTCCATGTCTTTATTGATTTCAAGAAAGCTTTCGATCGAGTATGGCACGGGCACTCTTGGCGACAATGGAAAAATATAACATTAACACAAACATAACCAAAGTTATCCAGAACCTATACAAGGATGCCACCAGTGCGGTGTACTTCAACAACAATATTGGGGAATGGTTCAAAACCACAGTTGGAGTAAGACAACATCAACACTCTTCAATATCTTCCTTGAAAGAATAATGGAAGATGCTCTCGAAGGATTTGAAGGTACTGTAAGCATTGGAGGAAGAAAAGTTACAAACTTGCGCTTCGCAGATGACATTGATGGCCTAGCAGGGACAGAAGACGAACTAGCCGACCTAGTGATGCGCATTGACAAGACTTCAGCAGCTTATGGCATGCAAATAAATGCAGAAAAAAAAAACAAATCATGACCAATAGTCAACAGGGCTTTACAAAGGCAATCAGTATTGGAGGCGAAAAGCTAACTAGCGTTAGCAGCTTTAAATACCTCGGAGCTATTGTCTCGGATGAGGGAACAAAGCCCGAACTAATGGTTCGAATAGCACAGTCCACAGCGGCCCTTTCTAAACTCAAGTTGATATGGAAAGACAAAGGCTTAGCCCTCGGCACCAAAATCAGACTGATGCGCTCCCTGGTCATGGCCACATTTCTATATGCTTGTGAGTCTTGGACGCTGACTGCAGAGCTAGAGAGGAGGATCCTAGCAATGGAAATGAGATGCTACAGAAGGATCCTAGGCATCACATTTAAAGACCGCATCACAAATCAAGAGATTAGAGACAGGGTTACGGCAGCGATCGGACCCCATGGTGACCTGCTAAATACTGTGAAGAAACGAAAGCTCAAAATGTATGGCCATGTAACAAGATCTTCGGGACTCGCAAAGGCCTTCCTCCAGGGAACAGTACCAGGAAAAAGAAAAAGAGGCAGACAGAGAAAGCGGTGGGAAGACAACATTAAAGAATTAACAGGCCTACCATTGAACGAGGTTTTAATCAGGGCAAAGGATAGAGAGGAATGGAGAAAGATGGTCCACAAGTCTTGCTTGGTGCCCCAACGGTACACCAGACTAAGGGATAGGTAAGGTAAGGTAAGTGATACGAATGAAATTAGCGTCAGAGGTAATAATATCGCTCATTATAAAGGCCTATTATTAAACTAATAAACTACTAAGATAATGACATGTACTTTCCAATGTGGTTTTGTTTAACATTTGAGCCTGCAGTTACCAATCATTTCCTAGGCGCTAAGTGTTTAGATCTAGTTATTGACTAGACTAAAATGGCATTCAAGTTGTTGTATTTTTTTCTTCAGATTCTTGATCTATATCTACATAAAATTAAACTAACAATGTTATATAAATAATAAGATCCACGGGTTAAATTTAATTATAAAATATATTTTATCGCGTTTTGTCACCCATTCATGTGTCGTGCACACCGCTATGTAAACACATCAAGATTTTCTAATTTTCAATTTTATGCTCCAGACTTGACGGAAGGAGTTATCCTAGCCTAAGTAGTTTTACAAGCGAAAATAAATGACAATTTTCGTCTATATATTTCAGGTTATTTGTTTGAGTTTTCAATAGAGACAGGAACACCAAATTATTTATTTAACTACTCTTGAATCACTGAGACATTATCTGGCATCATGTTCTCTCTCTAATTAGAAATATAATAAACACAATAGTGAATTAATAAAGCAAAGTTCCTTTCAGTGTGTCAATTTATATGAAGTCTTCAAACTGATTAGGAATTGATAGATTAGTTCTAATTCATTTAGACTTGATCTAGAACTAGAGATATTTTACGATCTCAGGCACCTACAATAGAATTTACGTAAATCTAGATTTAGAATTAAGATCTAGATGTAAATAGATCTAGATTATTGTAGATTTAGATCTCGATATAGATCTAAATTTAATTCTAGTTTATAATATAGAACAGTTTTAAGCATCAGAAATTTTAAGCTTCAGAAACCAGTACCTATGTATACAAAGCTCCGATGTTTGTTATAATAATGACATTTACAGTTTTTGTCGGTTTCAAAGCTGTGGCTTATTGAACACCGTTACTAATGACGCGCTGGGGTTTTTGACTTCTTGTTTGAAATATGGGAGGACTAGCATATCTTTTAAAAAGTCTGCATTTTTTTTCCATTACATTCTCTTGTTCGAGGTAAAAAAAATTTTCATAAGTTGTCCCATAATGAGAATACTACCTCCATTATCTAGGACAATTAAATGATTGCGAATTACTAGTTGTAAACGAAATTGCAGTTCAACTGAGTTACGACGTCACCATAAAAATTATACAGCATTCCTAATCGGCGTTTACTTAGATTAATTTAAACTGGTATACTTATGCTGAGACTATTAAAATGTACTAGTCGACCGACGGCGTAGCATGCGCCGCTTTTTTGCAGGACCAACCTTAGGCCACTGCAACTTATGCGACCTCAGTGGGCCCCGCACTTTTATAGGACCAGCGCTAATTTTAGGTGAATAAATTTTTAAATTAAACCATTTTATAACTTATAACAGATTTCCCTGCGGCCTCCTTTCGATTTACCAGGTCCCGGAAATCTCCTGAAATTGCAAAACATATGAAAAAGTCCTGAAAATATATGGAAATTATTAAAATCTTTTGAAAACTCAAACAAATCACCTGAAATATATAAACGAAAATTGTCATTTATTTTCGCCTCTAAAACTACTTAGGCTAGGATAACTCCTTCCGTCCGAGTTGCAAAAATAAAAGAGTGATCTTTCCATTGTGTCCTAAGTCTTGAGTTTGTCCTATCGCCTCG
Source organism: Biomphalaria straminea (assembly GCA_021533235.1). Taxonomy (NCBI): domain Eukaryota; kingdom Metazoa; phylum Mollusca; class Gastropoda; family Planorbidae; genus Biomphalaria; species Biomphalaria straminea. Next base: position 20,457 of record JADKLZ010027708.1, on the reverse strand, counting down.
ATAATTACCACAGAGTAGATTACCCCCCCCCCTTTTTTTTTAACGCGTGGCAGAAAAAAAAAATGTTATTGTGACTACGTGTTCTCCTCATCCCCTTTTCTTGTTTTCTCGTGGACTAAGCAGAGGTTTCTTTGCTTTACTTCTTGCTACTCGACAAAACTCTTGAGGGAAGAAGAGAATTGTATATATATATATATATAGATGAATCATTCTAATTCACATGCCTGCAACATCTATCCTCCAAAAAGTAGTTAAAGAAATGCAACATTCATTGTAAATAAAAAGTACAACGCTTGACACGTTAGAATGAAGATGAATAAGTCCATATTTCCGATGATATCAAACCAAACCCCAGGAAAATCGTCATTTATAGCCTCAAGTGAGCGATCCGCAGGTTGAGAGCCTTAACTCTTTCTCTCCTAATCGACGATACCATCGTTGATGTTGACCTCATTAAATTAAATATAGTTTTTTTTTTTTTAACTTGACTTTGTGTTATATAAAAAGAGCATGCATTTCCACTTAAATTCTATAACAAATACCAGAAATGGAAATATCGATAACGAAATCAACCTTCGCATCGCCAAGGCCAGTGCATCATATGGCAGACTATCAAACAATGTTTGGAACAGACGTGGTATCACCACAAACACAAAGCTAGGGGTCTACCGAGCCGTCATCCTACCTACATTGCTCTATGCCTCAGAAACCTGGACAGTATACAGAAGACATGCCAAGAAACTAAATCACTTTCACATGACATGTCTAAGAAAAATACTAAATGTCAAATGGCAAGACAGAATGCCAGATACTGAAGTCCTTCAAAGAGCGGGTCTGAAAAGCATCCACACAATCCCGATGCAGTCCCAGCTGCGATGGGCAGGACACGTGTGCAGGATGGAGGACCACCGCATCCCAAAACGTCTCATGTATGGCCAAATTAAGAGAAGGAAAGCGCTCGCAAGGTGGTCAAAAAAAGCGCTACAAAGACACCCTCAAAGCTTCTTTAAAGGAGTTCAACATTGAACAGGCACCTGGGAGACAGAGGCACATGACAGAGTATCATGGCGCCGCGCTGTGAGATCCGGCGCACAGGTTGCTGAGGAAAAAAGAACAACGCTGGCGAAAGAAAAACGCCAGAGATGGAAAGCAAGGCAAACGACACTAGCTCCAGCTGGAATTACCTGCCCAGAGTGCGGCCGAACATTCCGGGCTCGCATAGGTCTCACCAGCCACATGAGGAGGCACAAAACTCCAGTGCAAAGCCCTCAGCCCACTGGATGACAAAGTGGTCATCATCGTACCACGATGGACGAACTATATATATATATATA
>JADKLZ010027708.1:1612-19113 GCA_021533235.1 Biomphalaria straminea | reverse complement strand
TTGTTGACACAGGTGATCTTGAGAGTGATCCTCTGCCACATAGAACTGACAGTTTATTTTGTTGACACAGGTGATCTTGCAGCTCATTGGGGATTACCTCAAACTACGTTTACTGACAGCGATGACAGCACGTGCCAGAGAAACGAGTCAGTGAATACAACTTCAATACCCATGCAGATATCGAGGCTGTCATTCTTCATTGTTACAATAGACAAGTCTAGCAAAGGTATATAAACTCTAAAGCAAATTGTATTAACCCTACATTCAGTAGATAAACGCTAAGGCCACTTTACAGAATCGAGTTACAATAGGTAGGGGGGGGGGTGTTACTAGCACCTAGGATGTAAAAGGAATCTGTGCACGAAATTTGATGCGCATACCTATGACAGTTTAACTCTTTCTCTCATTATTTGACCTCATTAAATTAAATTAATGTTTAATTATATGAACTCGACTTTGTTTTATACAAATATTGCACTTAAAGTCTATACCCAATACAAAATTTTCTGGTTAAAAACAACAAAGCTATTGAAGCCTTATCATAACATACCAGAGTAGTGAAATAGTAGTGAGGAAATAAAGGATTCCTTCGAAACGTGGAAAACTAATAACGGAGTGAAAGAGTTAAGAGATCTTATGATCATTTCATTACTTTCTAAGAATAACATTATCGAACGAAAATTTATTAGCTTCATAAGACTATTTATAAAAAAAACACTTTTTTGTTTGTTTTCATTTTGGTTTAATGTTAATCCCCCTCCTCTCTCTCTCTCCCCCCCTCTCTTCTTCATTATTGTTTTTCGTGATTTTCCAAAAAGTTCGTATAAAGTTTTCTTAACTTAATTTTTTACATCAGAGAATGGTGTCAATTGGGTTTTGGTTGAGCTGCAACAAGCAGGACTTAATTGTCCTAAACTTAAAGAGTTTGTGAACGTACTTACAAATATTGGGGGAGGTGTGGTGGCTGAGTCATTAAGCGCTCGCCTTCCGAACCTGGGGTCCTGAGATCGAATCTTGGTCAAGACGGGGATTTTGAATTTTGGGATTTTTTAGTGCCCGCCCCTGAGTCCTCCCAACTGGGCACCTGACTTAAGTTGGGTAAAGTATAAGGGTTTGGTTTGTCGTTGTGCTGACCACGTAACACCCTTCTTGTTAACCATTGACCATAGAAACAGATGACCATAACATTATCTGAAAGGTCTTCAAGGGAGACTCTACTTTTTTGTACAAGTATTTCTCCCTTAAGGGTATAGGGTTCGGATTCATATATCTTAACCCTTAACTCTTAGACACTAAGCGACTGTCTTAATAATGTATATGTAAATTGTTTTCACTTTATTAATAACTTATGGTTCGAAAGTTACGCCGTGCACTTATCAAGCTGTGGCGGGATAGCACTTTAATGTCCGAGGGCTGCTCGGCTTAAGGCAGGCAGTAGCTATCCAGTGAGGCTAAAATGCCCCTCCTACCGTCAAGAGTGGTCCCTGGCGTTCCAGCTTACGCCAATCAGCAAGGAACGTATTACCTGTAACTACCACTTTCCGTGTTCTTTTCAGAGACATTACTGTCAGAGACGGAGCGACCTCCCCATTGCTGGGGGAAAGCCTGGGCGGTGAATTTGGGAGTGCTGGGCTACCAACACGTCGGCACACGCCTCTCTTCCATACTGGCTGGGTCCAAAGGGATGGCAAGCCATCACGATGTGAGGTCAGGTGGATGCAGGAGTTGGCCAGAGAGTAGTAGTCGTACTACTGTTCCCCCGCCGACGGGGCTCCAAGACCGGATTTTATGTTAGGTTTTACTCCCTTAGCCTTAGTCCTTGCAGGGACACACACAAAGCAGTGCGTCTATTAACCTATAGCTAGGGGTTTGGTTTGTGGGCAGCAGGGCGTGTCCGCACACCGACGGGCCATGCCTGCCTAACATTTTGGGGCCAAACCTCCTCCGAGAGCCTTTCAGATTAGCCTGAGACTTCACAACCTCAGTTTCTCCAACAGCTTGATGATTTTCAAGTAGCTTCTTCTCTTGCGACTATATTGTATTACTTTTTTTTAAAACTGCAAGCACCAAATTCTATAATTTCGGCCCATCTCCAAGTTGATTGGAAAAAAAATTGAACAATTCACCTATAGCTCAAAAAAAAGATGACGATTGCTAGATATATCTCATCATAATGAAGAGCTGCCAGGTTGAGAGAGTTATTATCACAGTTCAGAGAAGCTGCCGTTGGATTTATGTCTAAGAGACGTTTCTGCAGGCCAGACAGACAGCCACTTATTGTTGCTGCGTTATCATAGGTTTGACCTCTATACAGATCAATGTCCAGTCCAATGTCTTTGAGAGTTTTCAGAGTATGGTATTTATAATATTGTCCATCAGGTTTCAAAATTTCAGAGTGACCAGTGAATGACTCTTTTATTTCGAAATTATCAACATCATAATAACGAACTATTAGGGTTACCTGTTCTTGGTGAGACACATCTGGGGTGGAATAAAGCATCAGAGAAAAGTAACAAAATTGCTTGCCTTTCCCAACAATTCCCTAACTTTATTGCCCATCAATTTTATGAACTCATTATGTTTTTTTTTTGTTACAAATAAATAATGTCTTTCCAAATTCGATTCTATGTAAGTAGTGTTTCGTTACTTAAAACGAATTCTGCAAGAAATGTCAAAGATGTTAGGAATTTCCCAGGATTGGGTGAACTCAGTTTTTAGTTGTGACCACTTAGGCTTGAGTTTTTTTTTTCTCTAAGTACCTTATAGATGCTGCTACATGCTTCAGAATATCTCTCCGACGCTGCTGTTTTTTTTTTTCAAAATCTGTGCATGAAACATGTGTGAAGGTTAGTCTGGTTCTGCCTAAGGCTTTTCTTCTCTTAACTTCCTCTTTAAAGGAGCTTGTCTGTGGTGGACTTCTTCATGTTCTTTCAGTCTATCAGGTTTCTCCCATTTGGTGAAACCAACTCCACCTTTGTTCGATGCACTAGATGTCATTTTTGATGCCTCAGAAAACAGTACACATGGAAAACAAAATTGACGTCCCGAGTGCGGAAAGAGGAGGAGGCAAGCTCAGTTGCTGATTTCTCCCGTTGTTGTATTTGTTATGGGGCATGGTGTCAAACTTCATGGTTTATTTTTGGTAAACTCTACTTGAAACAAAAACTTTGGTTTGGAAAAATAAGCTTCCCTTTAACAGACGTTTTGCTCTCAGATCCTTATATATAACACTCCAGACTGTATATATCCGAAGTCTTAGTACTTAATTACAGCTTTTTTCACTTCTTTAGAAAGTGATTTTCGTAAGACCATCACTTGACTCACCATCACTTACTACACATATTTTCTCTGACCGTGGTTAAGAGTATTCATTCTTCTGGAGTTTCTTCAGCACTACTTCTCTCATCAAGAGACATTTTCACTTCTTCACTGTATCTTTGTATGAATCATCTGAATAGTAATACCTTTCTTCGACACGTTCATGGTCTCCTATGTTTTCAGTGCTCAGATTTATTCTTTTAAACAGTGAAAATGATGGATTAAACTACCCTATATACCAAGTTACTTCCTGAGAGTAACACGGCACTATTTAGAGCTATGGAAGTTAATACTTAAAATTGAGAGTAACCCCGAACAGAACCTGTTAATAATCTGTGCGCATTTCAAACAAAAAGGGCGCGGTGGCTGAGCGGTAAAGCGCTTGGCTTCCGTACTGGAGGTCCCGGGTTCGAATCCTGGTGAAGACTGGGATTTTTATTTCGGGATTTTCGGGCGCCTTTGAGTCCACCCAGCTCTAATGGGTACCTGACATTAGTTGGGGAAAAGTAAAGGCGGTTGGTCGTTGTGCTGGCCACATGACACCCTCGTTAACCGTGGGCCACAGAATCAGATGACCTTTACATCATCTGCCCTATAGACCACAAGATCTGAAAGGGGAACTATTTCAAACAAAAGTGTCACTGACTTATATAACAACGTGAAAAGCAGTATCACATGACAATGTCGTAATAGTTAATTTATTTAAAAACGAATTTCGAAACTCATTTGGGGGCCCTCCTTAAGTAGGGGTCCGGGTGGATCTTCGAATTCTCCCCCCTCTCACCTTTCTAGCTACGTCACTGTGATCGAATGTAAGTTATTTTTTTTTCTTTCCAGCGAATTTGATTGAGGACATCACCTTTCAACCCAGGGATGGTACTATAGTAAGATCATGTGATGACGGGAACTACTCTTATGCTTTAAATTCCTACAGCAAGTATTTCAGATGCATTACATTTATGAACATAACCAATGTTTTTCTGATGGGAAAAGGAGTGGGTCGTCTCTGCACTGTCAACATCGCAGGAGGTAAATGTCAACATATAGGTATTCTTCTTTATCACCGTATTCCTTACAAGCTTTAGGCTGTGGACTCTGCATTTCATAAATCCCAAAGACAAAATTCAAGCATGATTACTTTACAAAACACTCAAAATTTTTAAAAAATGAAATAACACGAGCAATAAAAGATAATATATTTTTAAAGCATAAGGGAAGAACCGCAAAATCAATGCAATGAATCTCAATACGTAGACATTTTTTTTAGTAAATAAAACAAAAATTAATTATTTTTTTTACTAATTGCTTTTTTATTAATTAATGTAAAGTCATGAACAATATATAATTGTGCAAAATTTGAGCTTCCAACTATAAAAGTGGAAGAAAAACCTGCAAAAAAAAACGTAATCAGAGGAGTAACGCCACATATACAGCCGTACCTCACAATAATTAGCATTTAGTTTCCTTTTTTGATGCCAGACAAAATCATCTTGTTATTAAGCGATCCCCTTTTTCTCCTAAATCTGTGATATTTTCGCCCTTTCATTTATAGGCCGCAACATGGCAATCAACCAGCGATACAATTATAGTTCTTTATCCCTAAAAGCTGAAGGAGACAGAGGAGGGCTTGATGGAGAGTATCCACTAACTGGCACCTTCAACAATAAGACTTGCTTTCAGGCCCGGGAAAACTCGATTTTTTCAAACTACGTGGTGATTATGAATAAACCAGCGCTTATCGATTATTTCATAGTATATAATAGACCAGGTATGTATTTTTAGCGGCCCCCGAAAATGGGGGGAAAAAGACGCTATCAGTTTTGTGTGAAGTGTCTGTTGGTATGACCATCTGTCTGTCCGTCCCGTTTAGATCTCGTAAACTAGAAGAGATAGTGAGAATGTGACACCATAAAATTTTAGACCATTCAAAGTTCAAGCTACTTTTTCTTTTCTAAAAGCGAAAAAAAAATATTCTTTTTAAAACCACTTATGCATGTAGTTTTTTTTTTTTAAATAAAAATACACTTTTACAATCATTCACTATTAGCAGTAACAAACACGGCTTCGCAGCTATAGCGAATGAATGTATGAAAAATGCATTAGAATAACAAATTTGAATGTAAATTTGATTAAAATGTGAAATGAATGGACTAAAATTGGTATGTCCATGTGTTAAAGTATAAAGCTTTCTTTGCGAAGAGAAGCTCAATTATCTTATAGTCAAAATAGAGTTTTAGACCTTGAAGTAGAGAGATGTTTAACATTTTTAGTATTGTCTAATGAAAGAATGTACGTCAGGAATTCTAAATTTGCAAATATAAGTAACGAATCAGTGGCTTGGGTAAAGGTGGCATGGGGGAGATTTTAATATCCCCCTCGGACCCTCACCTAAGGAGAGCCTCCAAATGGGTGTCCGAAATTTATTTGTAAATACATAAATTATTTATTTGATTGACAAACTAGTGTCAACGGGTGTCTTTTTTTCAACATTTATGGATTAAATTTATAAAAAATACTAAACCTTGATCTAGGTCTATCAGTACGTTAACTTTGTTGACATTTTAAAAATATTTTTTTCCGAAAGAGATCAATTATTTTTTTTAAAGTTAGTTTTACATTTGAAAATGCAAATATTTAATAGATATGTTGCCGATTTATTTTCCTTTCAAAAGAGATCAAACATATGCTTGCAGCAAGAACTTAATATATATCCTCATTGCTGCCACGAATAAAACTGTATGATATACAGCGAATTCCAGATATCTTGTTACCTTTACTAATAATAGATTTAAATGGCGAGTATTTTAAGGTTACACTAATAAACCATGAAGCGAAATCCATGGAATCGGGAAAAGTTAGGGAAAAGTAAAGGCGGTTGGTCGTTGTGCTGGCCACACGACACCCTCGTTAACCGTGGGCCACAGAATCAGATGACCTTTACATCATCTGCCCTATAGACCACAAGGTCTGAAAGGGGAACTTTTACGTGTTTAAGTATAAATTAGATCCTAAGTTAGACATAGATCTAGATCTAGACTAATCTAAGAGTTAAACATTGTCTCTGCGCATGCGTTGCCTTTTATTTTTCTTAGATGGACGATATAATATAATGCCTCAACACGTCATCGCAGCTTTAATTCTTGTCTTATTAAACTGCGTGTTTCAGATGCTGCTAATAGAGTCAAAATCATAGGATTCCAGCTCATTACTTACGATGTATCTAATGGAGTAATGATGTGCTTTACTGAGGGCAGTAGACCACCAGATGGAGCGCCAAATTATACTATTTACAACACTTGGCCTAGTAATGCCCTCTACGTATTTAAACTTGCGCAAAATTACAAAGAGTTACAATTCTGTGAAGTGGAAGCCTGGGGAGGTAACAACTACACATTTACTGAACAGTTACGGCCCTTTACTTGTCTATGATGACTAAATACTTAGAAATGCTTTTTTTTTTCCTTCCTAAAATCAAGTAGGCCTAAATACAAGCAAAATATATAAGAAAAACAATATTAGAAAGAGAGTTTATTATCACATAAACTAAGAGGCGGCCTCCATCGAATTTGCCAACGTACCATGAATAATCAAGCCATAATATTGTTTGGATCGATGAAAGTTTTAAAATTTAAAAAAAAAATTATTGGGCACTAAAATAATAATAATAAAATCAAATCAATTGTTCTCTTTTAAAGTTTAATTTTTTTAAAAGGAACTAGTCAATCGGTGGCGAAGCATATCCCACTCTTTTGCAGGGCCGACCTTTGGCCACTGCTACCTTTGCGACCGCAGTGGGACCCACTCTTTCATAGGACCCGCTCTAATTCAAGGTGTATAAATTATTAAATAATGCCATTTTATTACTTAAAACAGATTTCCCGCGCCCACTTCTCGATTTACCAGCTCCTGGAAATCTCCCGAAATTGCAAAATATACGAAAAGTTTCTTAAAATATACGGAAATATATACACAAAAAATGACATTTTGGGGTGTCATTCAATATGGAAAACGCCAATCTTACGCGCGGCATTTTGCATCAGCTGTAATTTTGTAATCTGGTGGAAAAAACTTCCCGAGCCTCAAACTAATGAAGAACTACTTGAGGTCAACAATTCTCAAAGATAGATTGAACCATTTGGTAATTCTTGCTATTTAGCGTGATCTATGTAGGAAATATAATGATTATGATATACTGTATGATTTTGCTACACGCAAGTCTCGTTAAGTAATTCTGTACGTAGTAAAGAATGAATAAAATACTTAGACAAATTTATTTTCTGATACAAACTCTTAAATTTCACTTGTTATCCTCTTTACCCAAATTTGGCCCCGAAAAATCCGTTTCACATAGAGCCCCACAATGGTTAAGTCCGGCCCTGCTATTTACATATATATATATATATATATATATATATATATATATATATATATTAGATTGGTTAATCTTTTCCATGACTTCTTGGTCGCAATGGCTAAGTCCATCGCTGCTATTTAAAAGTTAAAAAAAGTAAAGTGTCCCTTCAGACCCTGCGACCTATGGGGCAAATGATGTTAAGGTCATCTGTTTCTTTGGCCAACGGTTAACGAGCACGGTGTTATGTGGCCAGCACAACGACTAACCGCCTTTACTTTCCCCAACTAAAGTCAGGTACCCATTAGAGTTGGGTGGAATCAGGTGCGCCCTAAAAATCCTGCTATTCAAAATCCAAGTCTTCAACGGGATTCGAACCCAGGACCTCAGGTTCAGGTTCGGAAGCCAAGCGCTTAACCATTCGACCACCGCGCCTACTGGCGCTGCTATTTAGTGTTTGTAAAATGTTTCGGATGTTCCTTCAAAGTAGAAGATAGTTTAAATCCTAGTCCATAAGTTCAAACCTCCCGCAGGACAAATTGGGGAGAGGGGAGCGACAGTACAGCGCACAGAGGAGGCGCGGTGGCTGAGCGGTAAAGCGCTTGGCTTCTGAATCGGGGGTCTCCTGGTGAAGACTGGAATTTTTATTTCGGGATCCTTGGACGCCTCTGAGTCCACCCAGCTCTAATGGGTATCTGATATTAGTTGGGGAAAATTAAAGGCGGTTGGTCGTTGTGTTAGCCACATGACACCCTCGTTAACCGTAGGCCACAGAATCAAATGACCTTTACAACATCTGCTCTATAGACCAAAAGGTCTGAAAGGGGAACTTTACTACTTTACAGCGCGCAGGCAGCGATCCGTAAAATGTGAATACTACTCTTGTTTTCTCGTGGACTATCCGCAGAAGGCTCGACATGGCCTAAATTGTACCGAAGTGCCGAAACTCAAAACTCAAACTATCCGCAGAAATAAGAGAGTGATCTTTCCTTTACTTCCTCTTCTCGTCCAAACTGTTGAGGGAAGAAGAGAATTGTGTAGAGAGATTTTTATTAAACAAAAGTATTTTTTCAAATACAAATTGTTGTTTTTTAATATATTTATGAAATAAAGTTTCTTGTTCAGGCCTAGTGATCTATGGGGCGGTTGATGTAATGGCAGTGGCGTAGCAAGCGATGTGCGGATGGTTCGGGCCGCACGGCGCATGAAGTGGAGGGGGCATCAAAGTGAGGACCAAATGTCAGTAAAACTACACATTGTAATGTCATAAATAAGACACACACATTTATTTGTGTTGGTAACTTGATATGTCCTAAATTCTTTCTTAAATGTAGGCCCGGCATGTCAAACTGGGCGTTTAGGGGCCGCATGCGGCCCGCGACTACCTTGCATGCGGCCCGCTTGGCCACCTAAAAGAAAATTATAAAAATAGTGTTAAATTATAACACTGGAAAACAAGAGATGACAAGCTACTTGAATTGAAAAATAATATTTGTTCAACTGAACAATTAGGGTGAGTCTGCAGTGAAAACAAGCTACATTTTGTCAAACTTCATTGCAAACCCTTACAAATCATTTAATAAATGTGATTTTATGAAGGAGTGTATCGTTAGAGCCGAAGTAATTTTCCAGAAAAGTTGAAAGGATTCAAAGATATAGCGTTAACTAGTGACACTACGGTTGGCAGATAGAATAAAAGATATGCCAGTCAGGTTGCGTGAACAATTAAAGAACGAATGAGCTGATTTTGAATTATTTTGGAGTCAACTGATGCAACTGGTGTAGCACAGTTGGGCCTTTGACAAGAATTTCGACATACACGAGAAACTACTTGAGCCCTGTTCTATGCATAACACCACAACAAGCGAGGATGTTTTTTGAGAAATGAGAGGAGGTGAAAATGCAGTACAATTAATCTTTAGTAAAGCTAGCTAGTCTAACAGGGCGCACCAACCATGAAATGAAATAGTTTTAATGCAAAGCTACCTGCAAAAATAAGAGAGACTGATGCTAATTTTAAATTTGCTCATTTTTAGTGCATCCTTCACCAAGAAACATTCTTCGCACAGCAATTACAGTTTGAACATATCATAAGACCGGTTTTAGTCGCTTCTCAATTTCATTTTTGCCCGTTGTTTTAATGCTCGCCAATTTTCAATGTATCTGGATGACATTAGACATAAATTTGATGAATTTGATTGTGTTCCCTACAACACAGAAGTCCACTGGCTCTCCCGTCATTAAGTATTGAAGAGATTTTTTGCTCTGCGTGAGGAAATTGTATTGTTTCAGAAAATGAAAGGTGAACCTGTTCAACATTGCCAAACTGACGAATGGGTTCAGGATCTGTTTTTTTGTAGTTGATCTCACTGGTCACCTGCAAGACTTGAATTTGAAACGTCAAATAGAGACAAATTTGTCACAACTGCTTGTGATCATATGAAGTGCTTACAAGCAAAATTAGAACTGTGGATAAACCAAATATGAAGTGAAAATCTTGTTCACTTCTCAACGTGTCAGGAACTAAAAAGATTAAATACGGATGCGACATCTGGTGAATGTCTTACACCTGTAATCGTTATTAGATGCTTAATGACCGTTTCGTGACATCGTTTCATAAGAGCAAGAATTTTCGTGGTTTTCATCTCCATTCTCATTTGATTCTGAAAATGCTACTCGAAATGTGCAACTAGAGCTGATAGAATAGCAGTCAGATTCTAGTTGAAATCGAAGTATATTGAATTGGCTATGCCAAAATTGTAGTTATTTATCATGAACGGTTCGTTGAATTGCGGAAAGTTGCAGCCAGAATTCTAGCTATGTTTGCATACACTGGTCTCTGTGAGCAGTTCTTTCCCATAATAAAAGCTAAAAAAAAACACCTCACCGTTCGAGATTATGTGATCAAAATTTGTCATCTGCGACGAAAGCGTTAGTGGCAAATAAACTTCAACCTGACATCAATAAAATGGTATCTCAGAAAAGATGTCAAGCATCAGGACAAAGAAAATAATGTGTAATCATAATTTTTAATTAGCCAATAATACTACAAATTTAGCTATCTAAGGGACAGATATGCCATTAATAAATGTATTCTATTGTATTATCTCTAATTTACATAAAACTAGTAGGCTGTTTTGCAACTGATTTTCTTTGCGGCTCCTCAGGTCATAGTAAGTTGTCAATGCGGCCCATACACCTTAATGAGTTTGATATGCCTGATGTGGGCTGTAGACCAGCTTGAATCAAATTTTACCAGATTTGTCTTACCTTGGTTCACGGTGTGTACATATGTACACATGACTTTAAAACGATTTTTTATCACATGAAAAGTTCTGGACAAGTTTTTTAAACACCGTTGATAAATTTATCGACCTCTTCTGTGTTTATTTTACACCGTATTTTATACAGAAAGGCCGTGGATATTTTTTAATTTCAACTTAAATCCAGTAGGTCAAATTGCCGGATTTGGTAAGTAAATTACTAGGTCTAATTTTCTTATTAAACCTATTCTCTTCGATATAAATAATTTTACATATAGTAGTTATAATGTAGGTAATTAATATGTTACCATATGAAATATAAAAAGATATTATCCTAGATAAATTTGTGATATGTGATGTGTACATATGTTCGAAACGTGTCTCACTAACAAAAAAAAAAACCAAGATCGATAATTGTTGGTACGACTTTCTAGTTTTAGATCTATAGAATTAAGATCTAAACCTACTAGTTTTTTTTTTTACAAATAATAACAACTAGTCGACCTGCGGCATAGCATACGCCGCTATTTTCCAGGGCAGGCCTTAGGCACTGCAACATATGCGACCACAGTGGGTCCCGCACTTTCTTTGGACCCGTGGTAAATTTTAGGCGTATAAATTATTAAATTGAACCATTTTATAACATAACAGATTTCCCGCGGCCTCTTGACGACCGGGGGCATAGCATACGCCGCTATTTTCCAGGGCAGGCCTTAGCACTGCAAAATATGCGACCGCAGTGGGTCCCGCACCACGGTGTGAATGGACCCAATCCGCACTATTTCATTCACAAAATAGCATAGGCATAAAGAAATCAATAGACTGGGAAAAGGAAGTAACTTCGTGAAAACACATGTATATATATAGGCCTATCTACTATTGAATTACAAAAGATTTCAATAATTTCCGGAGATTTCCAGGACTTTTTCGTAGGTCTATATTTAATAACATTTCAGGAGATATCGCAGGGGCTATAGATTAGATCTATAGATTTATTTCTAAATATAGTCTAGATCTAAAAAATAGATCTAATGGATCTTTACATTTTTAATAAATGTTAGATCTAGATTTATCATTTCATTTTTTTATGTATGTCTCTGTTTAGTACTTCAAAGTATTTAGATTTAGATTAGAATTTAGATTTAAAGACTAGATCTAAGACAAACTAGATTTCATTAATCTTTAATTTAATAAGCTAAAAAAAAAAGTTAAGTCTAAAAGTACCCTCTAGACTTAATATTAAATTCCTTTGTGTGTCAATTGCAACGCTGAGAGAATATATTTGATCAATGATGTCGGCCTTAATTGATCATTTTATAATTTAAAATGTTAGATTATTAATTATAAATTATAAGTTTATACATAATATCTGTTCATGTTTGTTTTATTGTTGTTGCTTTTTTTTCAGAAAACACCCTATCTTACCGTTGAGCGTGTGTTACAACGGATCACTGCCTGACTCACTGCCTGGTTGTATGATGATCATCTGTTCGAAACCTGTCCGGTTCCATCCCTGCTGTCCTTCAAGAGTATTAGGCTAGCGGCTAGGACAAAACATAACAACTTAATTATCTTCTTGGCTACACACAGTGACACCTAACTGTGAGGTCTTTATTACAACAGATCGCTGCCTTGTCTGTAATAGACACACTTTTAACAAGTCTAACAAAATGAGTCTAAGTTAATAACTCTTTTATTTTATTACACTCTTCACGCCAGCATCTTGTTATCAATCTGACCTCTTTTACATATAGCCCTGGACTTACACACTTTCTATGCTGTTCACTCAACCATGTACACTGATGGTCAACTGGTCACTTCATACACATGCACACACACTGCGCTACTAGCCACTCAAAACATCATGGTGGTCACCTTTTCTTAAACCTGCACAGTTCCGTCCCCATGCTGTCCTGCAGGGCTTTTTATTCAGATGTAATATGAATACTTAGAATACCATGTCTCCACCCAGAGGCAATCTACTGTTGAGGACTTATTACAACGGATCGCTGCCTTCGTTCTGTATGGGCTTCGAAGTGTCGTCATAAAGGTCACCTGTTCAAATCTGCCCACGTCTATCCCCTGCTGGCCTGCAGGAGGTTTGTGCTAGGGTGTATTATTATTGTTTAATAATTATCATATCTACACCCTGAAGCAGTCTACTGTTGAAGACTTGTTACAACGGATCACCCATTCAAACCTTTACTACTTCCACCCCCTGCACATACTGCTTGAGTTTTCTGCTAGGATATAATTATAATGTCTACACCCACAGACATTACAAAGAGAGATGCTATTCAAACATGGTCTTTTTCTTATTTCACAGCATGTGTGTGTGTGTGAAGCATGTGTGTGTGTGAATGTGGGCTTGTTTTAGGTTTCTTCTGAAGCATGAAAGTGGTTGCAGAATTAGGTCAAAGGTGTACATATGGTAGGATAGGACACAATGAGCGAAGCTTAAAACTCAAAATATATTTCTTTGTGTAATACTAGTACGAAACAAATGATTTTTAGAATGTGATTGGTTAATAAAAAAAAATATTTTGATAAAAGTCAATAAATAATTAATTTACATTAGTTATTTAATTATTTTTGTTAAATTGTTTCTCTTCATAACTATGTTCAATTCTGTACCATTTTGCTGTAATGAATCAAGATGTGTATTTTTGTACACATAATGTAATTCCCTTAATTGTTGACCGATGGGCACATTTTTTGCTTGACCTACTCCTGAGGTCCATTACATCTTAACCCACCCACAAAATAATGCTTTTGCAACAAAATTCTGACTTTTTGTCCGAAGGGGTTTCTGCAGACAACGCACTTTAAAAGTTTTTTTTTTTACTTCATTGTTCAATGCACTGGTTATTAACACATTTATAATGGTGGTGTTGTTTTTAAATTACTAATTAGTAATGATTAAATCTCTTTTGTGGACCAGTGGGGCATTAGTTGAAAGTTTTCGAACAGCTCAGCAAACAACATCCTGCTAGAGTAGGGATTCAAACTCATGCACACTTGTAAGGTGGCCAAGCCGTAACCAATTGGTTATAGCCCCTCATCAATTGCTTGGAGGGAACTTGAAGTTTGTCTGTGACTAGGCAACAATAATGACAGCAAGGTTCAAGATTTTTTAAAAAGCAAGGGGGGAAAATGTGGATAGATTATCCGTAGAGGATCTTGGACAGCATGCGTTTTCTCTTAAAGCAGAAAATGCCACTCCGTGGTCATCGCGAACGAGTTGAAGAATGTTGCCTGCCTATTCGCGGTGTTGTACAGGAGGTAACTGTCACAACTCAAAAAACACCAACGAAGGCCGAACAAGCAATGTAGTAAGTCGACAATCGCTTCAACTTTACAATACGTTTAGTAATCAATAAGGGAATCCGTCTGTCTTTCTGTGCTAGCCGTATGTAAATAATCTCAGATAAAAATAGCGTCTTCTTGATAGAGTCGACCTAAAGCGTACTTATTTTTGAATCTCTCCTATCCGTCACTTCCGTCACTAAGTAAAAACTTACCCCTTAATTATTCCCGAAATAAATCTATATTCTAATCATGTCATAACAAGAAGAATGGGCAGTAGAAAATCAAAGAAATATCCTAGAGTGAAATTACTAAGAAGCACGATCAATTCCTGAGAGACCGAATACGTACATGTCTCAATAAAATAAAAACAATTTATTGTACTATAAGTGCTCACGAAAATAAAATCATACAGAAAGTCTAAAGAATAATAATTCTCGATTATTTACCAAAGAACACTTAAGATCTAAAATCTAGATCAAAATTTTAGGGTACTGTTATAACCCTATTTTCGGCGCGATAGAGTTAACTGTAGGTTCAGTTGACTTAGGCAAATCACCCAGGTCGACAGCTGTCGATGGACAATGGACAACACTGCGATTACATGCGGAAATGACCAATGTTATGGTCATGTGAACGAAAGCCTGCGTGTACGGGAGACACAGTGTGTAACAAAGAAGAGTTCAAGACCGGGCAGCGATGAGACCTGGACTGTTGGTCGAGCTTCTCAGGGAGAACACAAACACCAAGGAACCCATCGGCCCTGTCTGAACACAACAGACGATTGGTCTGCTGACGAGACTAGAAGGAGAAGCCCTGATGGCGGTCAAGGTAGTCTAGTAGAGCCTGATTCAGAAGATGAAGGACCTACGCAAGTGGAGTATTGCTAACGTTCCCCACTAGTATGTCCTCCAGACAAGGCTGAAGATGATGTTTGCCACTATTTCCACTCCTGTGGACCCATTCCCAAAGCCCTTCTCTCGAAAGCCTTATGAAATAACTTGATAGGCCACCGATCTTGGTGACTTCGGTCCTGACATGCTATCCCTCCCCATGTGTAAAGTGGCTGCAGTCAGTAGTGAATGACAGAAGAAGGCAACGTTTGCTGAGTCCGGTGCAACCACGACACCACTGCAACAAGATGAAGGTCGACTGGACGAGAAGAAAGCGACAATTTCTAAACACAACGCAGATGGCTCCATCGAGATGGCAATATAAGCCCATTGTCGCCCTCACCGACAGACCCCAACCTGCATCGATTCACCTCCATAGCCCAGGTCGTGAGATAGATTTTGTCCGGGACGGACAAATCTGAAAAGTGGCAGTGTTATAAACCTATTGGCGGCGCGATAGGGTTAACTGGTGGTTTTGTTGACACATGTGAATTCAGGCAAATCACTCAGGTCAACGGCTGTCGATGGACAAGGGACAGTACTGTGATTACATGCAAATATGATCCCCAATGTTATGGTCATGTGATTGTCTGTAGGTTCAGTTGACTTAGGCAAAACACCCAGGTCATGCAAATATGATCCCCAATGTTATGATCATGTGATTAACTGTAGGTTTAGTTGACTTAGGCAAATCATCCAGGTCAACAGCTGTCGATGGACAATGGACAATACTGCGATTACATGCGGAAATGACCAATGTTATGGTCATGTGATTGAAAGCCTGTGTGTAGGATAGACACAGTGTGTAAGAAAGAGGAGTTCAAGACCGTACAGCGATGAGACCGGGACTGTTGGTCGGCCATAAAGTCGGTCCTGGATGAGTCCTTAAGTGTTATGTAGAGACAGTCGCCGCGCAAGTTACTTTGCCTCACCGTGGCGCCGGCGTGGAAACGGCTCACTAGGGGAGGTGAGCTAGGCGAAAAAAGTAACAAACAGGACCCTCGTGGGGGTGCCTACGGGAAAGACGAGAGTCTGCTCATTGCACTGAGCGGGGTTGTAAGAAAGCTCCCACGGTCCGTCACCTAATCCATGCGCTGTTTCTCAAGGGACCGTCTCATCAATGGCGAATCCCGCACAGTTAGCTTGGTATAAGGAAGGAACATGGTGGTGGCCCCCGGTACTACTTGGCCTTCGGCCATGTCTTCTAGACCATGTGTCGGAGTGTCACTAGTATTGGAAACAGCAATGCCCTATAGACATTGACTCGGGTCCCTCCCAGACAGGCCTGTGGTCCGCAGGTTTGTTTTTTTTTTACTGTTTGATTTTCGGGCAGTGAGGTCAGACAGGTTTTTTTTCAAACTTAGAGCTCGAAGAGCCTCCGGCTCAGCTCTTACACTATCCAGCGGTAGAGACAGTAGAGTTTTTTTACGGTGATGTACATTGTACAGTGTAACATTTTATTTGTTGTGTTGCCAATAGTCTAGTATTGACTGTTATCTACTTATTCACTCATTATTAAAGTGCCAGATTAACCAGAGCTCTTGTTGTCAGTTCTTGATGTGTAAATGTGTTGTGTTGAGAAGTTGTTTACAGAACTCCTGATTAGGAGAGAGAGAAGACTCGTAATAGTACATTGTCATGCATACCCTCAAAGACGTATTGGCCACACTAAACAATTGCCAGGAGAAAAAAATGTAGATTTTCTATCAACCCACAAAAAAAGAGCTACTCATGGAAATACCTTACTTGGACCGAAGTGATCATGACAACGTTATGTTAACTATGACTTTTAATCGCCTTTACTGAATCATCTGATAGAGATCAATCTCGGTGGTTTTCCCAGCGAAATAGACAAAAACGCTTTTCGTCAGTGGGCTTCAAGTAATTGTCGCCATTTCCCCGAAAGGCTCCGAACATCTGAAACAAGAATCTATTGAGCTTTTTAGTTTTTTTTTTTTTTAATGTCAGTCCATATTTTCGTAAAATCGATTCTCTGTGAAAGAGCAATGCTTAAATAATAGATACGCTTTAATTCGAAATTATAAACTTTTCGCTGTTTTAAAACATCGTTTGCAGTTGCCTCAAAACGCAACGAATACCCTAGCTACGTTACTGTGTAATGGTCACCTGTTTCTATGGCCCACGATTAACAAGGGTGTCACAGGCCAGCATAACGACCTTTGCTTTTCCCCAACTAATGTCAGGTACCCACTAGAGCTGGCTGGACTCAGAGTCGCCCTGTAATTCTCGAATGTAACAAATACCATTCTTCACCAAGGATTTAAACTCACGAACCTCTTTCAGAAGCCAAGCGCTTCACCACTCAGCCACCGCGTCTCCGTATATTCATTTAGCGTACACCTATTTTAA
>JADKLZ010027707.1:2216-12768 GCA_021533235.1 Biomphalaria straminea | reverse complement strand
CTAGCGAAACATGAATAAATAAACACAAATACTCAATTAGTCAATTAGTTATTGGTAATTATTTATTTTGTTTGAGATCAAATAAGGTAAATAACTTGTACATTATTGGTAGGTATAGTTTTATGACTGATTTCTTCCCCTTTAGATAAGCTTTGTGGGTTTTTTTTTTACGGATTTATTATATTTTGCTTGTTTAAGGTTTCAATCTAAATAATTAGCCACCCCCATGTCTTTTGAAACTATACCATTGAGAGCTGCTTTGAAACGTATATTCTCTTTACCAGTTTACCTAGACATTACACAATTTGAATAGGCTACTAATTGAAGTACTGAGCATAGTGTTAGAGCTGGATTACTACTGCACACAAGTACCAGGCTATTGATTGCACAACTAGGCATATTGTTTTAGTTTGATTACTGCTGTACTAAGTACCAATTTCATGTTCAATCCCTGCTCAGAAATACTCTCTCTCTCTCTTTCTCTCTCACTTACCATCATCTTGTAATCGGATATGGAAAATTGTTTACAAATACAATAGTGTTTGGCCTGAACACTGACTTCAACTTGTAAACGTACACAATGCGAGGAACAGACTACATCTATACAAATTCGAAATAAACTTCTGTCACACGACATTTTGAGCTCATAGAATCTGACAATAAATATGCAACACTCTGACCTGGATGTAGATTTGGAACCAGTCCAAAGTCAACACTAAGCTCTATTCGTGGCAATGTATTGACTGACCCTTGTTTCTGTGATAGCATTGTCCATCTGTTATCAGATTCCATGTGAGTAGACTCTACTTCCATTCGTTATCATGTGGCCTCAGTTTCAGTTGAATGGACAGCTTGACAGATGCACTTTGTATTGTGTCTAATACTGAGATAGACAGGACCAGGGGCGTAGCTAGGAATTTTTCATCGTTTGGCGGCCGGAGAGGGTTGGTCTCTTTAGGGGACCCTGAATTTTGCGTAATATTTAATTTTTAATGTAAAAAAAAATACTCATTAGGGCCCCCCCCCTCAAGTGGTGGCCAAGAGGATTTTCAAATTCTCCCCCTTTCCTCCCTCCATCCTATCTGCGCCACTGAACTGGACCTGGGAAAAATGCAATGCTTAATTAATGTATAGATTTGTGGATGTTATAGATAAAAGAAAGAGTTATCTTAAATGTTAAGTCTGGAAAATAAGATGTATGCTGAAGATAGTGCAGTAGTTCACGTAGATACGTAGCGCTGCTTATGACCTACATAACTTGCCACACCCCACGTTGACATAAACAAGAGATAGAAAGTGACAGAGACAGATGAAGAAGGATAGATAGATAGATTGATTGATTGCATAGATCGCTTTCTTGACTTGCTTGACTTCACCTCCCGTTTTTCACGATTTTGGTTTGGTCAGAAATGAGTACCCTTTCATTGCAATGTTACAATTTTATATCTATTGACATCTACCACTTGCCAGATTTTGGTAATATAGCTATATTTACACTTTTGTGTTATGCCATTTACGCGTTATTTAGATCAGTCAATCTTGGTTTAGGATTGGTCAGTACTATACACCATTGTTCGATGTGGCTTTGATATTCTTGAAAAAAGTCTGGAACCAATAAGCTTTCAATATTGCTTTCTAAAAAAAACAACAACTGATCAATATTTTCGCGCGTAGCATTCAAATTAATTATAGATTAATCACATCCAATTATTGATTAAACAGACAGTCATGGTGTAAAGTGAATAATTTCATTGGTTGTAGGATGAGTTAAAGAGAGACAACTCTCCCTTCTGCTCATTTGTTGATTTTTTAATTTTTTTTTTCTGTTAACATGTCCTGCTATTAGCTTGCCAACTCTTCTTTGGGTTCTAACCGGGTGGAAACTAAAAACTGGTTTATCAAAAAATAAACAACGTCTTTAATGATTTGCCTAGAAATTTGACAGTTTATTTTTATCTTTGGGGAAAAAATTCTAGCTAATTGACCATACAGTGAAAACTTTAGTTTGACCGTAATAATCTTTCAAAAACTAATCATCTTACAATTACATTTGCCCAACTTGTGTGCATCTTCAGTGGGTATTCTCGCACTCGACTTAAATGGTTCTTTTTGTAAAGAATTGAATCATAGTTGAATCATGGCTGATTAAACAAATAGACATTGATGGACATTTTGCGCACCGTCTTATGTAGAAATTAGCTGGACCCTAACAGAAACTGGAAAGACTAGCAATATTGAAACATTAATCGAAATGTGAAGTTTTAGACCATCTAGAGACCATGTTTCTTTAGGCTCATCATCATAAGTAATAAAGATCAGAAATATAAATAATTTATATAAATATTTGAAACTATTTATTTTTAATATATTTGCATATTTTGTATGTTTAATCTGTGAAAAAAACTCATTTCTGTAGGTGCGTTCGTAATTTGCCCACCCCTGATATATATATATATATATATTAAAATACCTTATGAACTTTTTATTTTCACCTTGCACACCACATACTCTAGAAGTTATCACTTTTTAGTTGTACCGCCGTGTATGAAAATCTCCGCAAGTGCGTTTGATATTTCTCCCTGCCAACTTTCTCTGCTTTCGTAAATACTTGACTTTCTGTTGTTTCTTTTAAATCTTCCATGTGTTCCCTGGTGGTATGAAGCATATGTTTAGTGCTTAGAGGGATCTATAAATAGCTAACAAAATGATAAAAACAACTAAAGTGACATAGCATCTGAGGCTTAATTAGCAGCTTTCAATATACATTCAAGAAGACATAGAGCAGTTCTACGAGCCCCTCTCCCTTACTGTTGGAATATCATTGGTTGTATTGATGTGTAGGATAAGGTGATGCATATTTTAAACCCCGAGCACATATATAATTAGGCAATACAGATCGTGCCTGGTCGGGTCGTGTGCACTTTATATTGTCGTCACTTTGGTCCCGGGTTCGAACCCAGATTTATGGAGTGTGTGTGTGTGTGTGTGTTTCTATGGTGAATGTGGGAAGAAGTTAGATTGGTGACTGTGGGAAGAAGTTAGCTATGTAGTATGAATGATGCAAAATAAGGGACGGACGGACGGACTGAGGAACTCATTCCACACAAAACTAAAAGCGTCTTTTCCCCTGGGGGGGGGGCGCTAACAAACACAAATATAATAAATGTATGTCAGACAATACACAATAAATACCTATTAGCGCTTTATGTCATACTTTAAAGCTTTTATTCATTGTTTTTAAATAGATGCATCTTGCGCTCCCCACCCAGACTTTGAGACGCCAAAAGGGCGGAATCTGATGTTACGTAACCATTAAGAATGCACAGCTCGCTAAAACCAGATAACCCCTGACCTTTAACCTAACACTAAGGATTAAGCCGTGCTGTGAGATGCATGGTTCACTCTCTGAACATTTGGACCCCATTTTGTTTTGAGTTGCACTGCCGCAGGGTAGCCGCACTAGTCTGGTTCAGACATAGCTTTGTCTTCAATATTATTTGTATACCAAGTTGGTGTATGTGTGTTATCAATAGTAAATGAGTCACTTTTCTGGAATGTTAGAATTGTCGCCATGTGTACCAAAAAGAAATACATTCATAAATATTGTATTCAGTTTATGAAATGTATCGTAGTATCCTAAAACAGTTATTTTGGAGTATTCAATACAATGTCGACTGTGTTCTAATCGATACAATGTGTACACCGAAAATATTAAACACAAGTTTCCAGAAAATGTATCCTTTGGAAATTTTTTAATAGAAATTTTAGATGACTGATAAGTCCTTCGCCACCCACAACCACCAGACCCACCGCCGAAGGACAAACAGGACTGTAGTCCGGGGCCCCAATAGAAGTGGGGCTCTTTTTTGGCATGTGTGTGTTATGGGATGAGGGGGGGGGGGAGAAGGAGCACACAGGTAGTTGTCTGTAAAGTTCTCTTTCATATCTTGTGGTCTATAGGGCAGATGATCTATCATCTAAAGGTCAAATGTTTCTGTGGCCTATAGTTAACGAGGGTGTCAAGTTGCCAGCACAAAGACTAACCGCCTTTACTTTCCCCCAGCTAATGTCAAGTACCTGTACCCATTAGAGCTGGGTTAATTCGGAGGCGCCCGAAGATCTCAAAATGGAAAATTTCGTCTTCACCAGGATTCGCACCCCGGACCCCGGTTTGGAAGCCAACCACCTTTACCGCTCAGCCACCGCGCCTCCCCTAGTTGTCTGGGGCCCCAATATTCCTGGCTGGCCTGTCTCCATTTTCCTTTTTTGACGTCTTGGAGGGGAGTCACTGCTTGACGCCCTAACGTAGGCGCCCCCAGTGCTAATTTAGATGTCTAAATGAAAGAACGACAGCTTGATGAATGCCAAAAGTGAGAATGAAGAGGGAATACATGGAGTGGGAGAAGGGGCGCTGTCAGGGACGCGACACCATCAGAAGAAGATTAGTCTCCTTTTATTATGCTACCCCAACACCACCACCCCCCAAACTGATCACGTGCTAATATCGTCTGGTCAGATCAGAAGCGTAGTGTTTTGTCTAGTCATCGATTCAGGCCCAACATTTGGGAATGGCGCCAACTTGGAGACAGTGTTGAATTCTAGCAATCTTTATGTTGAATTCTAGCAATCTTTATGTTGAATTCTAGCAATCTTTATGTTGATTTCTAGCAATCTTTATGTTGAATTCTAGCAATCTTTATGTTGAATCCTAGCAATCTTTATGTTGAATTCTAGCAATCTTTATGTTGAATTCTAGCAATCTTTATGTTGAATTCTAGCAATCTTTATGACCTGTCTGTTTACGTGGATTTTAGTTTAACGTACGGAAGACAGTCACATTAAAATACCAACAATAAACCCTCCTTTAGCTCCTCCTATGGCGTCTTGTTTTTTAACGTCTGTTTGAACTTCCTGTATGTAGACGGAACTAGAGGTCAACGTATTACGAGGCGCTGAGAAAATCCGGAAATCCTACCAATGTCGTCTGCCAATGTTCATCAGAGAACGTCAAAGGAAAAAATGAAGAAAAACAATGGGGCAAAGAAGATGGAGAGAAAATAGGGGGCAGGGTGCGAGATGGTTTTATCTTTTCCTTCCAGTTTTGCAATGAGATGTTTATGTATTCCTTCTAGAAAATGTCTGTCAATTTATTCAGTATAGGCATCCAGCCACGAGCTGTCTTCGTGTTCTCTAAGTACGGGGGCTATCTCCATGTAAGTATATATAGAGAAATATAAATACATTCTGGACACTGGCATTCAACTGTTTAGACGTTGTGGTTATTGTAGGAACACATGTTTTCTCTAATTCACTACAATTGGAGAGTAAGTGTACAGTGTTATAAATCTGAAGCATTTGTCATTTGTCAAGCATTTGTCATTTAGACGATTTTGTGAGATCCATTCTTTTTACTACACGGTTGTACACAGTAAAATAAATACAAATGTTGCCATGAATCATCATAGTTATCCAGGGGAAGTTAATTTAAATATTTAGCAACTTTTCAATTTAAAAAAAAAATTGATTTTATGTATATCAAACTATTAGAGATAAGTAACTCAAAGTCTATTTACTGACGTCTATTATTGATCTAGTTTTATTTTCCCGTTCAGCAGACACACGAATCGAAATTCTTGTTGATACTTAATGTTAGTCATCGGACATCTAGGATGAACAGAATAATGAGGTATTTGGATCATTTATTAACACCCTGTGATTATTAATTTATTTTATTGAACCTTATGGACCAAACGAAGACCTGGGGAGTACGGCTTAAGAATAATCCGAGTTTGTTTGATTGATTACTTACAAAATGTGTACAAATATCCACACACAAAAATGTACGTAGATCTAGAACACATTTTTTGAATTTTTTAAAAATTTGAACTGTGTCTTAAAGTTACCTCCCTTGTCCAACTTCCGCCAACTTTCATCCAGTATTACAATCTGACAGAGTGGCTTTAAAGTCTTAAACGCGTGACTTGACTTCTGCACTTTTAAATGTATACATTTGGTTTATTGATGGCATTCGATACTTTTATAAGACGTATCCAACTTTCTTAAACTCCCCGAGTTTCGCCATTCACCATCTGCACCATCGCCAACTTGATTCTTACTTGACTGACATGTACTCACCAGGACGACTAATTGGAAACTTAATTAGATTGTTTATAATTCCGACTTTCAGTCTTCCAGGATTTACTAATTGAATTTAAAATCTCCATGAATGCTCAATCTTATCTAAAGGTAAGCAGTTAGTTTTCTTAGACGTGTCAGCGTAGTCATTAATTGTCCGATCATCAACATTAAGAATGCACATGGCAGTCACCCCGATCAGAATAGTCTAATGCTACGTCATAGACGTTAAATAAATTTCTGGGAGATGGGCAGCACATCATAGGACATATTTTACGTTGATTATTTATGCTGGGGGGGGGGGGGGAAATTGACCAAACAGAAAAAGATCAGCGAACTAACATACTGTTCATGTAGATTTCATTATAATGGCTAATTATCACATTATTACTTTATAAAGAGAAGATAATGACGTTCTTGTCGTGTGCGCGTGAAGTTTTCTGTTGTATTTAATATTGATGTTTGAGTATATAGGAAGTAGTTTATATTCGGTGCGTTTTGTTGTCTAGAATATTGTGTATTTGTGTGTTTACGTCATCCTTGGTTCCCGATTGAGTGAGGAAGAGCTTTCGCGTTTTACCTGATGGTTTTTTGGTTGGTTGATGGTTTGTTTTCCCGTTGTAACGGTACGTAGGTACATAGAGCTATTAAGTAGGTTCATCTTTCGTTACGGGTATCGTTAGTGAACGTTCTTTTCTGTAGCGGCATCGCTAGATCTAGGCTTTCTTTTCGTTCCAGGGTGCTAGGCTTGGGGCTAGGTGTAAGAGGTTGTCTCTCCGCCTTTGGAGCTGCATCTCATTATTGTGAGAGAGGTGTGTTATAGTTACTGATGATAACTTTGTTATTTTGAATAACTTGTTGATTGTAATGCCCATTTAATATTTGTATTATTTGCCATGGATGCCTAATCATATCATATTCATCATCTCATTAAATTGTTCAAAGCCTAATTCTATTGTTAACTATTGTAAGTTAACTTATCGTTCGGGTTAACTGTTGGCTGTATACTAACGTATACTGCATTTATTTGTACATTTGGTTTTATATGCCGTTACCTTTGTTTAGTTTATTCTGTTCAGGGAGAGGGAAAACCCGGACCCGCAAGTCATCCCCTGTATAAGCCTGAAAGCCCTCCCTGACAGTTCTAAGTGTATCCATAAGTCAATCTAAAAGTGTACAGAAAGAAATGATATATTGTAGTACATATACCCCATGCATATATCACATGTATATTTAAAATTCATAAAAGACGGCCTTTGAATTTTTTTTTGAAGTTGCATTTATGTGCATACAAAAGGCATATTTAATTTTCAAAACAAAATTGTTAGACTTTTGAATATCATAAGCCACGTTTTTACACCTGTATATATAAATAAATAAATACGTTAATAAATAAATAAATAAATAAATAAATATATATATATATATATACAAAAGTTCACAGTAGACCAAAAGTTTCACATGAGTTTCGAGCCTGATAAAAAGTGGTGGTACCATTGAATAAACTGTTTTTATTTTTTCTTCCATTCACACCTGATATACGGACAGACAGCACATAGAGTTTGCTGTTTCCTTGTGGGCGCTGCTATAACGTGTTCAATGTACATCATTTCTAACCTTGCAATAATTTTGGATCCGCCCATTCATGCACTCACATGTTATGTAGGTTAGGTTTGTTTTTCTATGACAGCCCCACTTCCTCCCCCGC
Organism: Biomphalaria straminea; assembly: GCA_021533235.1. Lineage (NCBI taxonomy): Eukaryota > Metazoa > Mollusca > Gastropoda > Planorbidae > Biomphalaria > Biomphalaria straminea. The sequence goes on along the minus strand of JADKLZ010027707.1, from coordinate 4,925 downwards.
CCGTTGTACTAAACAACTCGAACATTGATTGATTTCTTTTGTTCATTTTATTTTTGTTTTAAATACAAACGTTGGTAGACAAATGTTAAGCCTCCAGACAAATTGAACATTAAGTTTTCTGTTGGAACTTTTTTTTTTTCTTTTGGTATTCTACTTTTTATGTTGTTTTCTGTGTATCGATGTGTGAGTGCTTTAACTTTCTGAATCTGATTTGTGTGTAAATGTTTTTTTTTCCACCTCAGATATCGTGTTGTGTGCATGTGTTTGTGCACATGTGTTTGTGTTTGTGTACATGTGTTCGTGTACATGTGTTTGTTTACATGTGTTTGTGTACATGTGTTTGTGTACATGTGTTCGTGTACATATGTTCGTGTACATGTGTTTGCGTACATGTTTTTTGTACATCTGTTTGTGTGCATGTGTTTGTGTACATGTGTTTGTGTACATGTGTTCGTGTACATATGTTCGTGTACATATGTTCGTGTACATGTGTTTGCGTACATGTTTTTTGTACATGTGTTTGTGTGCATGTGTTTGTGTACATGTGTTTGTGTACATGTGTTCGTGTACATGTGTTCGTGTACATGTGTTCGTGTACATGTGTTCGTGTACATGTGTTTGTGTGCATGTGTTTGTGTACATGTGTTTGTGTACATGTGTTTGTGTACATGTGTTTGTGTACATGTGTTCGTGTACATGTGTTTGTGTACATGTGTTTGTGTACATGTGTTTGTGTGCATGTGTTTGTTTGCATGTGTTTGTGTACATGTGTTTGTTTACATGTGTTTGTGTGCATGTGTTTGTGTACATGTGTTTGTGTACATGTGTTTGTGTGCATATGTTTGTGTATATGTGTTTGTGTACATGTGTTCGTATACATGTGTTTGTGTGCATGTGTTTGTGTGCATGTGTTCGTGTACATGTGTAGCAGCTAACTGTTGTAATTGCAGTGTATAAAATATGTACATCTTGTCATCTAAATGTGACTACGGTCACAGGAGTTTTCTCTCTTTGAAGCACTCATTACTAATCGTCAGAGGCAAACCAACCGCACTTTAAACAGTGGCCATAACAATCTACTGCATTGCGTCAGATTATACTTTTTTTTGCAGGTCATAAATACATTCGAGAAAAAATTCAGATTTACCCAAACGGGTCTATGGAGTCGCCACAGAACAATACACTTCTATGAATGTGTCCTAGTATATGGAATAACAAATTTGACTTCATCGTTGTGCTCCTTCTCAAAGGCACTGTGACTAACTGGTAAAGTGCTTATTTGGGGAAACGTTAATGCAGTTGGTCGTTGAGTTGGCCACATGGCACCCTCGTTAACCGCGGACCACAGAAACAGATGATCGTTAACATCATCGGCCCTATAGATCATATGGTCTGAAAGGGAAAGTTTCATCCTCTTGTCTTTGCGTCTATCTGGGTATTTTTTTGGTTGTGTTTTGTAAATAATGGTTTAGTGTTTTATGTATTAATTGCTACCTTACGTTTTAATATTCTGTCAAGAAGTGTCACTACATTTAGTGATTTTATGTTTGGTGTTACACAGATGGAAATGATTATAAATTATTGTTTGTTATAGATCTCAAGTACACAACGGAATACTTCCTTGACAGTGTATGTGTGTGTCGGTCCTTTGTGTGCACATTACTTTATGATCTAACAGACATTCTAGTTCATTACATTCATTTAAAATATATTACTATAAATCCACATAGAACTAACAGAATAATGTTACTAGTGAACAAATGTTTGTATTAAAAATGTTTCTAATTAAAGAGTTTTTGATGTATCACAAAGCTCGTTCTCGGCGTGGCGGCCATGTTGTCTGTATTAAATAATTAACGAGCTTCGGTTCAACAGTCAAACACGTAAAATAGATCTCTTGGCTATCTGCTAGGAATCAATAATTATAGAGTAGAATCGAACTTCATCGATATATTTTGACCAGTAGGGCCTGATTAGAACTGCACGGGCCGCCGCAGAAGATTAGCCCTTAGAAATATCCAAGCATATGATCACAAAGTGAGTACACTAGAACGAGGCTGGATTTCTTTCTATGTATTGTGCAACGTCGAGCTAAAGACATTTGTCGGGTCACTACACTGGCAAGTGACGTAGCTGATGATGTCACGGGCCATTAAACAATCTCAGAACAGACGAGTCGCTTGCTGAAATGAAAATAACCTGTTCACTTGGAGGCGTCGTGGGTAGACTTGCGTCTGAACCATTTTCTCTCACGTGTTAGAGATATCAATATTGCATTTTAAAAAAGAAAAATACTGTTTTTAAAGTTGGCATTACTTTCCCATTACTCTGTCTCCACTGTGCCGCCAACGTAAGTGCTTTTCAGCATGCAGACATAAAGGTCCATTTCTAGATAAGCCAAGTGATTATAAAACAAAATTATAACGTCTGGAATTCGTTGAAATATTCTAGTTATTGCAATAGTTGGCCATTAGCTGTGATTTGTTTGAAGAGTTTTGGAAAATATCCCTCTTTTATGATTTGATATTTCTCCTGGATTTCTCTTATCTGACTTGAAATAGTTGGGTCGCCCTGCACTGAAAACCATTTTTTGGTAATACTTCCACGCTAAAAATCTTCAGTTGCGTTTTTTTTTCCTAGCGGAATTTTTTTTTCACCTGACCAGATGCAGTGAGTCTGATCTAACAGTGACTCACCAGATGCAGTGAG